>JAPMOQ010039254.1:645009-721598 GCA_026543055.1 Argiope trifasciata
GAAGAAAATTTAAGTAAGGTTATATAGAATAATAGTATCAATGACATCTATATATGTTTCACACAAAATTTGTCCACATTCTTTACAACCATAGCAATGATATATATAACATTGTTCTTTATGCATTATATTCCACTTCACTTAGATGAGAATAACTAAAATGACTAATTAGTAGTAAGTCGTTTTCACTTTGAGACAAGACAAGCATTTTCCTCCAAAACTTTTCATGATTAAATTTATTGTAAAAAGAAATGAATCTTAAAACTGAATATTTAGGAACAAAAAATTCTTTAGAGTATTTTTTCATATATTTCTATCATGTAAGGATGATATATAGGATATATAATATCCCTACTTTTCTCATGTTTTTTCTTATTTTTCCCACATTTTATAGAATAGATACTAGATTATTACAGCGTCGAGCCAATTGTTTTATTTAAACAGGAGTAAAAAATTAATTTAAACAAAAATTAAATTAAATTAAATTAATTGAGGAAGGAAATGGATCTTAAAATTTAATTTTCAAGAATAAAATATCTTCTTTTGGATATTTTTTGTATATTTCTATTATATAAGAATCATATACAGGGTATATAATATCCCTAATTTTCTCATGTTTCTTTTTGCCCACCACATTTTATAGAAATATATAAGATCGTTACAAATTCCACCAAGTCTTTTGTTTACTTTTTTATAATTAACATATGCTTTATGCTCATTACGGACTTTTCATTTTGTTAACACTTCTTTTCATTAAATTTCTGATTGAGCATGAAATATAATTTATCATTTCGAATATAAAAAGTCAATACTCCTGTTTCCTCTGACAGAAAAATTATTTTATCAGAATTGGAGCAAAGTTTAAGCTTGGGTAAATCTCCTAAGAAACGATAATTGGAATTTACATTAAAGAATTGAAAATTAAATCTATTACATGAATAAAATATCTTTCATAAGCAGAATTCAGAGTAAACCTTTTTTTTATCTTCCATTTTGAATTTAATTGATGTTACATATATCAAAACAGCAACATTTTATTGACTATGTTAGGTCGAATTACAATTTTTCAACATAAGAAAAGAGACGTAAATGTAATGATGATTCCACAACTACTACTCCAATGCACTGAATTTGCATACAACACTGAAAGAATGAAATCTTCCTCCTCTTAACTATACCATTTTCAGATTTCAAACTCTGGAAAAGTGACTGCCATGGGTCAGTTGAAGTTGAACAAAAAATTTATGAGAACATGCCTTCCCATAATCTTAAACAAAATTATATGTTGTTATTGTGACTTATGGCATTTGCAAGTCTGCTGAGAGTTATCTCCCTAGTTTTAGTTTAGTTTAGTTATAATAAAGTTCCATTGTAAAGCAACACTAGGGCTAGCTTGGAACTGACCTCGTAATTTTGAACCGCGGTCAAATGACGACACCTGAGCTGGCAGCCCCCTTTCTATACCTCACCACATCAACGGGAAGTCGTCTCTCCTGACGGATTGAACGTGAAACAGATTTCCCCCCTTAAACGACGTTTCTTCGATGGAATTGGCTCTTGAACTTGAAACCTTTCAGTTTCAAAGCTGAGATCTTACCATCAGGCCTCTGTGGCCCGAGAGTTATCTGTGGGAGATTTTATCCTAGTGAGCATCTCTTGCTATTTCAGTAGCGCCAACTAAGGCCAAGAGTACAACACAACTATTTCATGCTTCAAATTCGCTTGCAAAGACCCCTTTTACAGTGGAGGGGCACAGTTACACACCTCACAAATAGAATACAGACAAAGAGCAAAAATGCCCGAACCGAGATGCCCAGATTCGTTATAACTATTCCAGGTTACCGGCTAATTATATATTATTACTTGTTTATGTTAGAGATTGCAATGATAGTCTAATGGGTAAAAAAACCTAAATTTGCTACTAAGAACTCAATTCTTTATAAACTTATTTTATATTTTAATAAGCTAAAATTCCTCGTTTTTGTATATTTCGTAAAAAACAGCCACTTTCAAATGAGAAAATCTTGTTGTAGGAATTAATTTGATTCAAAGTTTAAACAAAGATCACAGAAATGGCAGCAGAACTTTGAAAACAATGAAATAGGAGAGTCAGCATCCAATTAGTCGCCGGTATAATTTTTGTTCTTCAAAAATAGATGGGAAAAGAGAATGGGGAATTCCAACAAGAAAACCACTTTTGGTTATAAGTTTTTTTTTTTTTTCATTTAGAATTTTCCTGTTATCGCATTGCAAGTTAGTAACATTTCACCAATATTATAACTTGCCTGTTATGATATATATATTAATAACTGACAAAACTGATTAACAACTGAGCTTCTTTCAAAATTATGATAGTTTTAAAACTTCTTTGTAAAAAAGCAATAAACGTTTGTACAGATCTTGTTTGTATAACGTATAATAAAAGGATAAATTTGCTCACGCATAGTTTCTGTCCTCTTAAATTTTAACAGAAGCTAACTTTATACAGGAAGATACTAGGATTCTATATCCCTAATTATATATTTTCGTTCAATATTCTATATTTGGTTAAAAGATTCCAATAGCAACATTTCCATTCCAATATTCAAATTATTATTTGACCATCTTTGAATGCTGCACTTTGGCCTGAGGCTGAACTACATTTCACACACATTAATCCGGTGTATGTAGAACATATATAGCTGACCTAGGCTACAATTCCATTCCATTGTTTAGCAGTCGCTAATTACACCACAACGTTTCATTTAAGGTTGACTTACTATCAAAATTGATTGAACAGTTCTAGTGCATTCCTGTAAGCATACTAGTACTCGAAGCACTTAAATTGCCTGTGAATCACATTAATCATTTTGTGTAAGACACGATGTAATGCATACAAAAAAATCTAAACGTAACCTCAATAAATTTTATCTTCTTTTAATTTTACTAAAATGTTTCACGGTATTTTTATATATTGTCTGATTTTTATGTTATTAAAATAATTTGTATTTCTGAGCATATTATTAAAATAATCTTGCATAATTTTATTATTTGTAATACGTTTCATTTGCAATCATTATATGTAAATGTAAAAGACAGTATTTTGATAATGTTCTTTATCTCAAAACTATTTAATTACGTAATGTTTTAATCCAATAAACAGCGTGTAAATTAATATCAGATGAATAAGAGCATATCGCTTTAAAGACTCAAGAAAATAAATTTCATATGTTTTTTTTTTTTTTTAAATATTAAGATAATCGCCAAATGTAAAATATTGTCCTAAGAATATAAATTTCAAGCAATGCCACATAATTATTTTAAAATTTTATAAAGCATGTTTATTGGACTTATTATCCAATATTTATTATCTATTATCCAATGAAGGGAATTATGGTTTTTTTAATCGAATAAAGTTAATAAAATTAAGAAATTTCAGATAATTATATTAAAAATTAATTTTGAATGGATACTTATAAATAATCAAATGTTAAAATTTGCTAAAGATATCTAAAATATTTTCAATACAAAATATTTAAGAGAGAAGGAAAAAGACTGAAATATGTATCTGATTAATTTTTTGTAAGTAATTGTGACAGAAAAAAAGAAATTTATTTCGGAATTTTGTGTTGCAAATTCTTAAATAAATATCTAATTACTTAAGTAAATGTCTATTTATTTAATTAAGTCTGACCAGCAAATTAGTCACAAATTTCTGAATCTTAAAAAGACCCGCCGTATAAAATTACAAATTAATTATAGTAATATTTTAAGTTGTTAGCGATATCAAGAGCAAAGAATTTAGAATTCATATTAAAATATTAAATGCTCCAAAAAGATGTAAACATTATTTAGTGCATGCTATTCATAAAATAAATAAATAAATTCACTAGACGAATAACGGAAGAGAAAGAAGTACGAATATTTGTTGATTCTTTGCATAAAACAATTCTAAATATAAGAATCATTCATTAATGTCATATTGCAATTCTTCAGAATGATTTAAAATTATCTAAAACTTAATATGTCCTGCCCTATTAATAAAGGAAAACCTAAAGATTATAATGAATTTAAAAACAGACATCCAGACCACCACATTAAAATACAAGAAATTCTTAAAAATACAATTTTTTAATGAATTTCAATTATGAACAATAGATAATACATTCAAAATATATAAAGATCTACAGATAAATTTATTTTTCACTTAAAATGGCATCAAATATAAGAATCATTCAAAATTTTCGACTAAAGAATCTCTCAGAAACAATTAATGATATGATTCATAAAAAAACATATCCTAAAGATTTTTTTTTAAAAATGTATTTAGTGTATATATTTCCTAAATAATAAATTCGTTCATAATCTACATATAAGGTTTTTTACACAAAAAATAACTCCAAAATTGGAATCATTCATGAATTTTATACTGCAAAATTCTCAGAAATAGAAAAAGAGCGAAAACATAAAATTACATATCCCGGTCGTAAGGAAAATGTTAAACAGTTTATAACAACATCAAAAACAAGACATTCGAATTCCGTTTTTGATGAATTGCTATACTTTATTGATTTGAAAGTCATTCCCACTTCATTGCTCTTTCAACTCCCCTTTTTTCTACTTTATTTGATTCAATTTTTTTTTCTTGTGGAAATAACCTCCCACCGTAAAATAGATAGCTACTATTATTTTATGATTATTTTATCGAATTCTAGTTTTCTTCAGTCGTACTGGCTGCTATCAAAAAAGTGAAAAAAAGCCAAGAAAAATAAAAATGGCGTCTACGAATCAAAAAAGTAAAAAGAAAAATCTATAACTTTATGAGACATTTTAGGCAAAGCTTATAAGTTGTGAAAAGGAGATCGAACCGAAAAATAAAGTAAAAGAATAAAGACGAGATAAAAAAAAAGAATAAAGAAGTGGTGCTCTTTTTGGAAGAGAAAAGGCGAGAAAATAAAGTAAAAGAACATGAAACAATTCCATCTAACACATACCAAATGAAAAATGAAGTGCAAAAAGGGGACGACTAGAAATATTATTAGGGAAAAAAACGATAAGAAGTGTTCTTCGAAATTAGGAAGAGACATTTTTTTTTCAGTCGACTTATGAAAAAAAGTTAAAGACTGTAGAAAAAAATTGAAGTATAAAAACTTCATGCTTTGGACTCGCTAGAGAAAGAGGAAGAAGATGAGGATGAAGATGGAGATAGAGAGGATCATTAGAGGAGAGAAAGGATGCGGAGGATGAAAAGAGAAAGAGATGATGGATGCGATGGAGATTGCAGCATCCGGGCATTAAGGCAATGCATCGTCGTCTGAAGAGGGTTTCCAAAAGATATTCTCCCCTGGGGTTCAGACGAAGGACAATGGTAGGAAAGAAATATTTTATATGTGTCTAACTTTTGGAGGATTTTCCAGGGAAGGTTTTGGACATTTTTCTTTCCATAAATGATTGTGCGGATCTAGACTAATGCAATTATTGGGATGAGGACTTTTGAAAAGAATCGGAAGAGGCGAAATTCATTTTTACATTCTGCATAAAATATGCTTCTTCTAAGCGGAGAAAACTCAGTGTTTACTATCTTGTTTTTCGGATGAGAAACACGATGTCTTGCCTTAATCCAATATTTTGTGATAGTGATTTACTTTATGCTTATTTGAGTGCTGCATTGTCTCTCTCCCCGACTTCTAATGGAGAAAGTCATGTTATTTGTTTATTGCCTTGTGCATCTTGCTCTCCTGCGTCTCATTTGAAAATAAATCTATTTTTTGTTTAACTAATGTCTTTCATTTTACATTTTTTAAGATATGAAATTGCATTCCATTCCATTTCGTTGGTTTAAGAATAATATTGATTACTTTTATGTCTGGTGTCTCAGATATTTTTAACTCTTGCATGCGGATTTTTCTGATAAATAACAAGATTCCTGCTATTTCATAACAAAATGAATAATGATATATAATTCAAAAGGAAACGACATTAGTTTCCTTTACAGACTTTTAAATTTCGAAATTATATTAGTTTGATATTCGAATTTCAAATATGTTTCATGTTTACGAATTGCAAAAATACATTTGTCTTATAGATGGTACTGATGAGACGAATTTGACAAGCAAAAAAGAATCTATGAAATCGATTTCTGAGTTAAAACATACGAATGCATTGTTAGTGAATTAAAATGTATGAATATATTGTTAGTGAGTTAAACACACGATTGCACTGCAAAATTTTTGCTTCTCTTTCGGCTCTAGAGGAGCTCAACAAACAAGATTTAGAAACGGATTCCATCATAGAACTTAATGTATATGTAGCCACACTCATGTTAAAAAAGACATTATTAAATAGTTTATGAACTAAGCAATAAAAAATAATTTATGAACTAAGAAATTTTAGAATAAAATAAAATGCAAGAATATAAAAAAAAATTGAAATTTAAGAACAGGAACTCAAAGTATTGGTGATCAAAATGGAACTCCGAGACTTATGATTTTTTTTAGTAAAAGGTGCACACAGAATTGTTGGTTGAAAACTTTTCGAGATCTCTCTGAATTGTAAAGCTCTAAACATATAGAATGAAATGCGTGAAGTTTTTATATTTAATATAAGTAATTAAACTAAGTTAATAATATTTTTAAAAAATTAAATCATATGTTGTTTCAGAAAGAAGTAATTAAATAATTAATTAAAGCTGTAATATCAAAATATAGGTTATAGACGTAAATTTGAGTTATGAATATATTGCCGGTTTATGCCTTTGGAAAGATTTAAAGGTTAGAAAAATTTATCTAGATGTTGAGCCTGAAATGTACTTTCAGTGATATCCACCTTTTCCTTATATTTTTCAGTCAATATAACAAATCTCGTCATTGGTAAAAGTATATACAGTCTGTTTAAAGATTCGTTCTCATGGCCTGTAAGTATTAGACAAAACAATAAAGATAAATTAGATCTCATTCCAACAACAAAAATCTTTTATTAAAATTTATAAAAAAAATTTTTTAAATCAAAATTTAGAAAAAAAAATTGTTTAAGAAATAATATTAAATCCTAAAAAATACGACATTGGGAAATTTAAGTTAATGTAAAAATTATTTTATTTCATAACATTTTCCTGAGTTATTGCGAAAAAATATCGAAATTTCAATGATTTTTAATAAAACTTTAATAAAAATCCAATAAAATTGCTCCTTTATGCACACTTTTACCTTTCAAATTATTTAATGTGTCGAAATTGTTAGCGTTAGCTGTAATGATTTGTCCCACAGAGAACCAGTTGTCAGACATTGACACATTCATCTTAATTGGTATCAGATGTATGTTAACAGTTTTCAAAGTTTTATTTTTATAAGAATTTTTTATACTTAAATAAAAAATTACCACCTTTTCGTTTATTTATTAAATATGATAGATTTCATTTTTGACAGAGTAGAATTCTGTATCGAATTATCTCTACATTCCTAAGTAATTTAAAATTTTGTATGACATAAATTAGATTAACCTTATGTTTCCTATGTTAAATAAGTTCTACATTTAGAAAACTATTTGAATTTTGATTCTTCTGTATGTTTTAGTTTCACAATTTCAATTCTACTGAATTGCTTGAAACATATTTGCAAGATTAGAAACACTAAGAACTTTATCTGAAATTATGTTAGAATGGCAATCCTCATTAAATAGTTCCTAATAAAATGGTTGAAAAGTAACAAAGCTCAGCAGAATAGTTAGAAATCAAATGAAAAGAAATGATTTGGGGAAAAAATGGAAATATAAGAATTTGAGTGGTGCATTGTCAGTGGCCTCTTCCGAAAATTGGAGTGTTAGTATTATTATTGCTTTTGTGGCTGTGGAAATGGTGGTTTTTCCTGGAAAAAGTACAACATTTATTATCTATATGTGACTTTTCCTTATAAAGGACATTTATTTATAATTTAATTTATGGATCCTTTATTTTCGTCTTTTCTTTACGTTCCTTGAAATGCTTACGGTATATGTATCTTATATGTGTTAAACTTAAATTCATGAATTAAAATAATTTTTTTCTGTACGTGACTACATATATATCTATACTTATAATAAAGCTCAATGTGTGTGTGTGTGTGTGTGTGTGTGTGTGTGTGTGTGTGTGTGTGTGTGTGTGCGCGCGCGTGTGTGTGTGTGTGTTGGCGCTCTCAGACCGTTGGACCTACAGCTACCGAATTTGGTACATGTATACCTTGGAGGTTGGGAATTTGCCCCTCGGAGCCCTTTTTCGAATTTTTAATTAGAACTTGAATTAATTCAAATTTAAGCGAAATTTTGACGTTTTTCCGCTATAACTTCCGAAAATATTATTGCACAAACATGAATTTTTTTTCAATTTAAAGATAAAAAAATTAGCTCTCTAACGGTATCAGTTTTTTTAATTTATAACGTAAGCTTCTATTTTTAACGAATTTTTAAAGAAATATTTTAACCATGTTTTTATCCCTTGACTGGATAAAATAAAATATTGCCGAAAGTTCGAATAAAAAAAAACTATCATCGCAAAATAAATCTAAAGAAATGCTACTTTTAACACGTGACTGGATAAAATAAAATAAATATAAAATGTGATATTTTCTAAAAGAATAAATGCAAAGCAAAGGATTCTATGATCGTTTGCAATATCTAAATAATTAATTCAATAAATCTTCTTTAAGATAAACCTGATCGAATTTAGACAGGATACGCATTGGAATCCCGACTTAATGGCATATTTCTATTATCGTTTGCAATATCTGTATCATTAATTCAATTTTTTTTTTCATTATAAAATGTGATAGTTTCTAAAAAAATAAATGCAAAGCTAAGGTTTCTATAAAATCTGCAAGAGTACGTCAAAGGGAAAAAATTAGGTTTTATCACCATGTTGCCATCATTTTGACGGACGTTCAAATTTTAAAAAAAGAAAATTAAATCTGAAGAAATGCAACTTTTAGCACGTGACTGGATAAAATAAAATAAATATAAAATGTGATATTTTCTTTAAAAAATGCAAGGCAAAGGTTTCTATGATCGTTTGCAATATTTAAATCATTAATTGAATAAATTATCTTTATTTATACAGGATATGTATTCAAATTCCTTTCCAATGGCCAATTTGTAAAATATTATTAATGGGCATATACATTGTTTAATACTATTAATGTGATCTAAATGAAGTAAATAATTACATTTTATGTAGTTTGAGTCAAGCAATGCATTTAGGAATAATGAGTTTTAGATTTCTTCATACTTTGCTCTGTGAGCCATGTTTTACAAAATATTTTTATTAATATTTTAAATAAAAGTTGCTACATCAATCAGTCTTCTAAATCAATCATTAAAACTGACTAATTTATAAAATTAAAGAATATTATTAGAAAAACGAGTTCTTTTAGATCTTTCAGTCAATCATCTTAAAGAAAATATTACTTTCAGGCCAATCAATGCCCGGAATTACTTCAAGGCTAATGAATATGTGATTTAATCGAAAATTTTAGAACCCATTAATCATGGCGAACCAGGTGGTCACCAAAGGCGGCTAGTTTATAATAAAGAAAGATTACCTGAATTCCTGAATACTCGAATCAACCTGATACCATACAACTCTAATTCGAATAATTAGATTTATTATATTATTAAAACTTATTTTAATATTTTACTTATTAAACTTATTTTAATATTTTCTGGGTTTTATTGCTTATTAATGATTAATTGAATTAAATTTTTAATCAATGCTAATGGGGCCAACTGCTAAGAAAGTTCATGGATTTTATTTATAAAGTTATTTTTATGATTTTGTAATGTTTATAATTATTTATAAACTAAAAATACAATGGAAAAAATATTTGCAGTAATAAATATTCCTTCTTTCCACACTGATAAAGCCTATATTTAAACACATTCTGCTAAATTTACCTTTGATAATAACTTATTGCATATTAATTTAAGAAAATAAGAGCTTCTCAATAAACTAGCTTCATTTAGACCGTTAGTGTTCTAAATTGCAGCTGTAATCTAAGAATTGCTGACCAAAAGTTTAGATATATATCCCTCTATCTGTCTTTCTTTTTTTTTTTCTCCTTATTTTTCCTGTGCCACTCTCCCCTTAACTTTTTTTCAGTAACGAGACTTATTATTATTATTATTTGATTTTTAGCAGTTTTTCTCTTGAAATTTTCTTTTTCCATACCTTTCTATAATGAATTACAGCTGTAAATAACTTGCTTATAAATATTTCAATTTGACCTACATTTTTAATATCACCATTCCTTTAAATCTATTATTTAAAAGTTATCTCTAATAGTATGGACTATTTCTACCGCTTACTTCCATTAATTCTTTCTCCTTCTAGTTGCAAAAAAAAATATGAAAGTACACAAAATGAGTGTCTAAATATTTATTGTATATGAAATTAAAATTCCATGATAAAAGTTTGACTTTATGATCGGAATTGTCTTACTCAGATAGCATAGTCTAGCTCACTATGTTGTGTGATGTTGTTTTACTCAGCATTCAACAATATTGCGATTATCGCACGATATCATAGATTGTTATATAATATATGAATTCTATTAGGATTTAGCAAGGATTTGTTACCTTCCGAACGTTTTTGAATTAGGTTGAGTACTAATTTTAAACTCATTTAAAGAAAATAATAAATTTATTATTTGTAAATATATTCTTTAGTCATTTTTCAATTTACTTTACTTTTATAATTTTTAAATATTTCATTTTAATAATTTTTGCACTCCCTGCCATCAAATACATTTCAGCTTTTTCTAATAATAAAGAGGATTGCGTTTGTATTTTGGTGATGTTTTTGAAATTTTATTTAGAATTTTAATTCATTTAAGATTAACCTGGATTTGGCTCTTTCTCCACGATAACTTACATAAATATTATCATACAAAAGTAAAATTTTACCCCATTTCACAATTTTTTTAAAATGACCTTTTAATGATATAAATTTTTCCCGAATTTTTCAATTATTTGAAAATTACATGTTGCCGAATTTCCAATGGCATACTATATTCCTGCTTGAAATTCAAACCATTTTCATGGTTTCATCTAATATTGAATAGTTTTATAGTCATCTAATATTGAATATTAGTTCCTAATATTGAATTTCAATTATAGGAACATAAAGAAGTATTCTGCTTAAAATGAAAAATAGAATGTAGCCCCAATATTACAAAATTTAGAAGATAGAAACTGCATATTTTGATTTTGAATAGCCTTTTGATGTTATAGAACTAGTCTCCACTATAAAAGTTCATATATTAAACTAAGCACGCATGTAATTATGCACTGAAAGCAGAAACTAAGAAAGACAATTAAAATAACACGTAATTAATATCAAATAATTTGGTGAAGTCAAGCACATGATATTAAGACTAATATCATGTACATGATTTTAGATTCTCGTGAGCATTTCTCGAAGTCATGTGCATGAAAATCTAAAATTAAATATGAAAAATATTCCAGGTGAATCAGCCGATAGCTTAAGGCAATTAGTAACGAAGATTTCTTATTAAATTTAGGAGGACATCGGACTTCCAGTTCGTTGGTTACATGTATTTGTACTTTGGAGGATTAAAATATCAATAGTATGATGATTGAAATAAAAGTTTTAGATTTTTGTGTCTAACAAAAAAATATTTTGCTTCTCTTTATGGATGTAATAACTTTTATATAAACATAGAATTTAGTGGAAATACTCTATTCTTTTATGTATTAGCAATACTTCTATTTTTGGATAGTTATTGTTGGCTCAGAAAGACATTTCCTGCCGCACAGATAACAACGGCAATGTCTACTGAATTTATCTTCACAAGAAAACAATAACAAGCAGAAGTTAGTCATAATGCATATCTGCCAGCTGTCCGACTTCCACAATAATCAATAGAATGCAATAAAAAAAGAAGACCGAGCATTAATAAATGTTGATCTGAATTGTTTTTGTCTGCTTCAGAACGATAACAAATACATAAGCTTGGAACCGAAATATAGTACATCAATGGGATAAATATAATCATTCTTATAATAAGGTTATCGGATTATCCGACAGTACTTTCGTTTAGTTTCATTCTCCATTAATCTTATTTTTCTTGTTCTAACGGGATATATAAATGTTGATTTGAGAATTCAGTGTCTAAGGAAATAATTGACTGCGACCTAGATTACCCTAAGCTAGCCTAGATTACCAGATTCAAGCAAAAAGATATTACCATAGTGATTGTCATCAGTGTTTTAGGGTTTAAGATAATACATTAGTCGGTTCCTCTAATTTTCTGATAAAATATAAGTATACAGAGAAATGTTCTGCATTTGCTAAAAAATTTGAACTAGATATTTTTCTTGAAATAGATCAAAATTTTTCAGAAAAAGCAGAATTGGAAAATGATCATTTTTCCAGTATTCACATGGAAAAATTCATTTTCATGTCTATAATTGTAGATAATAATGCAATTGTCTAATTGTCTATGATAGAATTGCCTATAACAAGGAGAATCGAAAAATGATCATTTTTCCACTATTCACATGAAAAAATTCATTTTTATGTCTATAATTGTAAAACTGAAATAAAGATCCTTTTGAATTTGATTTTTAATTTTGTAAATTACCTTAGACTAGCCAAGGTCAAAAGATTCAAACAAATAGATATTACCATAACGATTGCCAGTCTTTTAGAGTATAAGACCTAGAAATGCTTTAATCTTATTTTCTGATACGAAGAATATATAAAAACAAGTACTGCATTCGGAAAAAAAAAATTCGACCTAGATAATTTTAATTATTTAATGCTTCATTTCTTCTATTTGTTCATATATTTATTTATTTAAATGTCAATGAGCATGACACTTGAACCTGGACCATCAAAATTTTCTATCTTGTCTTGATACCATTTTGTAGATTTCTGCTATATTTTGACAGAAATCTAAGCAAGAATGTCTGTCCGCCTGAATACTGTAAATTTTTAATAATCCGAAACGATAATATGCATCAAACTAGAAATATGTTTTATTCTTAAAAACATCGATGTAAATAAAATGTTTATAAGATCTGTCCATTTAATAATCACTTGTTGATCTATACAATGAGTTGTCTGTAAAAGCGAAAACTCATTAAAAAATACAATGGCTTATATCATTGAAATTTGATATTTGTTTTTCTCAATACCTATATAGAAGATGTGTATTAAAATTTATATCAAGCCAGTTTATGTGGGGACAACAGATTCCTTCGTTTTAATATAGTATTAGGAACATTGTATATTTTGTCATTGACCGCGGAAGTCAGAGCAAAGGTCATGGAAATCGGGGGAAAAGCCAAGCCCTTCTTATGGTTTAACCTTTGGCCTATATCACATAAGCGATTTGCTCCAGAGAGGTATACGTAGAAATCAAAAGAAGCTATCGTATACAAAGAAACCGTAGAAGCTATATCATTTAAGTACCTGAAAAAGTTGATGAGATCAGAGAATTTCAAGTGCATTCTTCAACTGTCCAATATATTTTGGATTTATTTTCTAGAATAAATTATAATAACTTGAAATTTGATAATGAAATTCTGAATTGATTATTATTGCTATATTTTGTATTATTGTTAATGTGCATATAGATTTTGAATCATTATTATTAGAATTCCTTTAATCCAATTATTTGATTTAAATTTCACCTTTCTAATTAAAAATAAATTTTGAAATATATTTTGCGCTAAACGTGGGCATCATAAACTAAAATTTAATCATGTAAATTTTGAATTTTCATTACTTAAAAAAAAATTCTACTTATAAAGTATTTTTCTTAACAAAACACTATTTCAATATTTTCAGAATTTAAATGTCAATAATTCGTTTTATTGAAATAAATTCAGACTCTATTCTAGTGATGCTAGACTATAGTTAATTCCAAGAGAAAGATATGAGTTCTGATTTCCTTAAGATTCATAAAAAATAAATATTTTGAATAATTATTTTACATGAATTATTGAATGAATAACCTGAATTACCATTAGAATATATTATTCCATGAATGAATTATTTTTAATCAATTATATTAAAAATAAAATGTAAATAAAATGAATAATGCCTCCTTTCCACCTTATTAATGAATACAAATTTTTAAGATACTTTTTGCAACCGATTGGGGATCAATTTTACTTAGAAAATTAGATACAGTATTGCAATATCAGAACTATAATACACAAAATGCTCTTGGTTACTAATCGCATAACTAAGCCTAATTATTCACGATTCATTAATAAAAAGAAATATAGCTTGTCTGTGTTAAAGGGTCAAAGATTTCTTTCAAAGTGATGCAGATTTTATAGGAACATCTTTTTTTTTTCTCTGTATTCGAAAATTTAACTGATTCTCTGCACTCGATTATTTAACTAATTTTCTCTATATTAGTTAAATAATCGAGTGAAAACAGTATCAAGATTTTCTCTCCATTCGTGATAAATCTGCAATAATTTCCAATCACCATGTAGAACGTTTCTTTAATTTATCTTATCGTAAGAACATAAATAGGCTGTTTATTATAATTACTGATACATAATCTAATATAAATTCGGAAAATTAATAGATTTTATGTTTCTTTGACTTAAAATTGAGGGCGGTCAATTTTCACTTTCACCATCTAAATCACCCAAGCGTTTAGTTAAACTGTAATATCATGTCTTTGTGAAGTAACACAAAACATATCTGGCTCATGACTCACAACTATCAAGAGAAATCAGAAAACCAACCACCAACAACCAATTGCATATCATTCTGTTGACATTTGAGCCCTAATATTGAATTCAAAGAAGACTAGGATAAAATACATGGTAAATTATTAAGAGAAATTATATCTAAAATCTAGAATTCAACAAATTTAAAATTGATACCTTATCACCATTTCATTATTCACTGAAATATATGTGCAAAGACATATCACAAATTTTTTCCCAAAAATATAAAGGATAAGTGATAATGGATATCAAAATGTAATATTGAAAAATCAGAAGAATATAGAACCGCGTCATAAAACAAGAATTAAAATTAATTTTGAATCTCCCAATATATCCATTTTCATTGCATATTAATAAAATAATAAAAAAAAAACAGTTTTCAAAACATTTGTTGGTCATTAGAGGTTTCGTACATTAAGCCATATATAAGATATTTCAAATAGAAAAAAATGAATATTTTTGAGATATAATTTAAAAGGTGTTTGATTTTTAAAAGATACATTTATTATTCTGTAATTAAATGTAAAGTTGACATTCAAATATCAATAAAAAATAATTCAGTTTTTATTTAATAGTAACGGAAAATTTTTACAAATAATCATTTATTTTTGGAGGCATTTCTTTTTTATATGCATAAAAATATATTATGTGTGGATATTTAATTTTTTTTTACTTTTCTTATTGAAGATTATTTCTTTTATTTTTGATTGTTTAATTTATGTAATTGTTAAAGTAATGTTAATGCTTAAAGTTACTTATATATGGGACAAGTTATTCTCAGTCTAGATTAAATGTATTCAAAAAATTTATACAGAAAGCTTAATCAAATTTTAAAATGCAGTATTTATGCAAAAAAATTTCATCTCTCTAACTATAAACCTGCCACAATGAGACTTTTGGTATTAATTTATATTATTTTATAAATACTTAGAAAATATAAATAGAATAAATAAAATTTTAAAAATAAGCATATTTGATCGTAATCTATAAAAGAAGAATGTATTAATTTAATTATTTTAATATAAAATTTTAATTTGCATATCCTAAATGGAAATATCAAGTAATCTTAAAGCCAATTTTATTTCAAATTCTCAGCAGATGCCACCAAAGGCTTGGAATCAAAATTAAATTATATTATTAAATCATAATTTAGTTCTTCATAACACCAGATATGCAAATAAAGTAATAAGAAAGGAAACATAATTTTTGATTATTGCTTATTTCGTATTTGGAGGTATTAAAATAATCCTAGCATTTATTCAAACTGTAATACATTGTCTTTTCTGAATCGAAACTAAAGATATCTGGAATATGCCTCACAGTTTTCAAATGAAATCTAAAAAAACCAATCTGATGAAATTTGAACCCTAAAATTGAGTAAAAAAAGAGACTAGGATCAAATAGTTAAAAAATATTTAAGAAAAATTGGATCTCTCACCTGGAATTCTCCCAAATTTGAAGCCGAGACTTTACCGCTATTTTACCACTCCCCGAAATATATGAGTTAGAACACACCGCAAAATTTTGCCTTAAAATATAAAGGCTAAGTAATTAAGGATATTAAAATGTAATATTGAAAAATCTAAAGAATGTTGAATCGCACAGTAAAATAAATATTAAAAATAATTTTTAGTCTCTCAATATATCCATTTTCATCGCATATTAACGAAATAAAATACATTTACTTTTCACAAAATTCGTCAGTCATTAGAGATTTCGCGCATTAAGCCAGCAATCAGCTATTTCAAAATGGAAAAATGAATATTTATGCGATATAATTTAAAAGATGGTGTTTTACTTTTTTGTGTTTCAAATAATCTCATTTAAAAATAATAAAAAGAACCATTTCATTTTAATGTTTATGTATCCAACCATTACATTATTTTTTTTTCATTTCTTTGTACAATTTTAATCGAGTTAAACTCATTTTAATCACAGTGTATTTCTTGGGGAATGAATTGTTTCGTTCCTAAATGATTTCATTATAAATTTCATTAACCAAAAATGGAAATTTAAGTGGGTTATTTATAATTCAAGAATTAATTCTTATAAATATTTGAAATTAAATATTTCTTTCCTGCTCTGATATTATTTAATTCATATTTATTATTTTATTTCGTGATATTGAGGAAATCAAATTACGGTCTGTAATTGAATATAAGAAAGTTCATTTATTATTCTGTAATTAAATTTACTATTGAAATTTGAATATCAATGAAATAAAATAATGCAGTTTTTATTTAATACTTTTTAATGGAATAATGATACAAATAATCACTTATTTTTGAAGGCATTACTTTTTATATAAATAAAAATGTATTATGTGTGGATATTTATTTTATGTTACTTTTCTTGTTGAAGATTTTTTTCTATATTTTTGATTTTTAGTTTATGTAATGGTTAAAATTATGTTAATGCTTTGAGTTTTTAACCATTAAAATTTTTTATTAAAACAGATTAAATTATTGACACACAGCAAATTGATTAATTTTTACAAAATTCAGTATTCACCTGAACGAAAAAGCGCATTTTTATGCCTATAACTGAAAAACTTTTTCAGTTTAAACAAAATAAAATAATGCAATTTTTATTTAATACTTTGTAATGGAAATTAGCACAGATAATCATTTATTTTTGAAGGCTTTTCCTTTTTTCTTTATGAAATAAATATTATGCGTTGACGTTTAATTTTTGTTGTTTTTCTTGTTGAAGATTTTATTTTTTTTGATTTTCAGATTAAGTAACTGTTAAAATGATATTAAGGCTTTGAATTTTTTATGCGAGACAAATTGCTTCTAAACTACATAAAGGTTTTTAAGAAAATATAGAAATAGGAAATTTAATAAATGTAAAATTGCCAGAAAATTATTTCTCTATTGTAACTTTGAAATAAATACATGGAAAATATAAATTTTATAAATTAAAATACGTTTATATCAGTAACTTAAAAAATATTTTATCTTAAATATTTTTAATTTTTAATTTCAAATTTTAATTTGCATACCCTGATAACAAATATTAAATAATACTGAAACCAGTTTTATTTCAAATTCTCAACAGATGTCACAACTGGCTTGGAATCAAAATTAAATTATATTATTCTATTAAATCATAATTTAGTTTTCCAAATATTATCATAATACTAGGTACGAAAATAAAGTAATAACAATGGAAATGTAACGCTTGATCGTTGTTTTTATCCTATTTGAAGGTAGAGCAGTGAGTGAGTATTTGGTGCTTATATGAGCTGGTGCTTATTGAGTGATTGAAGTATGACAGAGAGTTTTTGCAATGCTTCTGAAGTTTTATTGGGCACAATGATTTATTATGTATAAAATCACAACAGGATCATGTCTGTTTTTCAATTACAAACGTGATTCGCAAATAGTTTGTACATTGAAGTCAAAGCAATGGTGGAAGTTCAAGCATTTTTAAGTGTTGAGAAACTTACCGAGAAGGTCTTGAAAGACTTCAAAAACCTTATATAAGCGATATCATGGATTAAATCCAACTGAAAAAAAAGCTAGTTGTTCCAATTCGTTACAACTTTATAGAAAAAATTAAAAACATCCCTTATCTCCATAAAACCTTTATACCGTTGACTCGAGTTCATGCAGCCTTTTTCATTTCTAATTTGTAAAATTCAACTCATAGGATGTTCATTTGGAGCAATAGAAAACATTAAATACCCTGCAACTTATCAACTGATGGCTGTTTCACTATCCAATTCATATCAGAAATTTGAAGATCAGAAAATATTAATCTTTAACATTCTGGATTTCCAATATCAATTACATTAAAAGATCAGCATAATTTAAATAGTATAATAAATTTTCAAAGTTCAGTCTCGTTAGCTTAATTACACTTGCCTTTCAATGTAATAAATAATAAAAAGTAAAGTATTCATAATTCCAAAATTCTGTACACATAAAGAAAAGAATATACTTTTGATTGTAGAATTGCGTTTTTATTGACATGAAACAATCCAAGTCACTAAGATCAGCAGCTTTTTTTTTAACTAAAAGCATCGAAATTCATAAAATGTTCTTGGAGAATTTTTCAATAGTCATGATAATTACCCTATGCATATTTCATACACAATAAATCAAAAATCAGGACATATCAAATTACAAATGACCTATAAAGCACATAAACTATCTTTACCCTTTTATTTTTTGTCTCCGGTCAAATAGGATTGTTTTTGTATGCATCGAAGTCTTCCATAGAGTCATTCTTCATCCTTAAGAACCATATTTCTGCTTCTTCTGACTATATCATATGTGTTTATCCCACAATCTATTGTCAGTAAGCTTGATAAGTTCTTCCAACGTAGATTTAGAGAACAAGTTTGCTACTGCACCCATGTCTTTCCGCTATATATCCTCAAAATATATTTTTCACAATGTCCAATGGCTTGCAAAGATAAAAATAGCTGCAAGAAATACAATATACATGAGTTGCATCAAAGCAGCGTAGCACACAGGAATCCTTTTTATTTTTGCCAGTTATCGACTTGTTCCTATTCTTTATGATGTCCGGTACTGTCATTTCCTAAGACTCACTTTTCAGATTTATTCCCACTTTTATTTTTCACTCTTGAGAGGATGTTGGGAGCGAAATTTATTTCTACCCAGACATCCAAAATAGGATCTCGTTCGGAATTTACGAGACTTGTTCGTTTAGTGAGATATTGATAGCTTCATTCGCAGACGAGAGATTTACGGTCGCAAGACCCAACAAGGAATACAAACCGTTTCATTATACCAAATGATTATCGGTTGACTTGATATTTACGCTTTCGATGCTAAATGCAAAGGTATTTGTGAAGTGGTATTTTGTACCCCATTTGTTTCTGTATTTTGAAGGAACCAAGTGCAATAGGTTTATATCTGTGATTGTAAAGCATTAAAGAATTATAAATTCCTCTAAGATTTCAATAACTTTTTAAAAACCTTTTTTAAAGGTAATGGTAAATATCTTACTATCACCTTTAAAGGCCTGCCAAACATGTAGCCCCAAAATTAACCAGAAATGGACAAAAATGTAATGTTCAGCATGTATTGTTCCAATGTGTGCAGCTGTTGTTGTTTCATATTGTTTCCCCAGAATAATTGAAAAGGATATATTCGGTAATTTACATTGTATTTGGTTTTTCTTCCATTTTTATGTGTAATTAATATATTTTAAATTTTGAAATAACTCATTATATATATATATATATATATATATATATATATATACATAATCCGAAATACTATGATTTCCGAAACTTTCATAGAGCAAAGATGATTTTTGTATCAAATCAAAGGTAAAAAAATAGCTATCTAATGGTGTCAGTGTTTTAACATATAACTAAAGCTTCTATTTTTAATGAATTTTTAAAGAAATATTTTAACTATATTTTTCAACAATATATTTCGGAAAAAACAATAAAATTTAATCTGCAAGAGCACGTTGCGAGTGAAAGGTAAAAAATTGTTTTTTATTAATATATTGCCATCATACATAGATACACACAAATAAAAAAAATAATTATTGCAAATTAAGAATATAAAAATGCAATTTTCAGCACGTGTCTGCATGAAATGAAATAAATATGAAATATGGTTTTTTTTCTAAAACGAAAATGTAAATTGAAAATTTTGTGACTTTTACAATATTATTAATTAAATATATCAACTGTTTTAAAGGCAAACATGCTATAATATATAAATTTAATTCAAAGTCCAATGGCTAATTTGTAAATCTTTGATAATAGAAATTCATCTATAAAAATCCTTTAATTAAATGACGTAAATTACTACGTAGTTTGTAACCTGAGTCTATAAATGCTTTAAAGAATGTTTAGCTTTTAAACAAAGAGAGATAAACTTCAATCAATTCAGTTTCTTAAACACTGATTAATGAATATTTGAAGATCACTATTCAATAAAAACAGGTAATTTAAAACCATTTCATCGACCATTCCAAAGTTGATACCCCAATCAACGTCCAGGAGTTTTCCAGATTGACTGGCTTAAGAATGAAAATGTTGAATGTCCAAACACTTCTATTCAAAACACCATAAGTCGATCAAATTTTATAGCAAAAGATAGAAATTTATTTAAAAGTTGAAGTGACAAAAATATTTCATAAAATATGATTCCTTATAACTAATAGATGTAAAAAATTTAGAAAATAAAATTTTTAATTTAGTATATAGACCAAAATAAAATAAAATATTATTCGCATCATTTAATCCTTTTTGAAAGAAAAGCTAAAATCTGGATTTTATGATGATTCTAAGTAATTTTTGTTGAATAATTCTTGGAATATTACATAAATTATTGTAATTATTCAGTAGTACACACAATGATTCCCTTCCACTTATACTTAAAAAAATGTTTTTATATCAATTTGCCGTTTCATCATTTCCACTTTAATTTCAAGTTGAAATTTCGAGAGAGTTGACAGATAATTAGAGAGACCTATAGTACATTACAGGCTTAAGACCTTTATAACTTTAGAAATGAATAATTTATCTATCAAAATTTGAAAGCTAAAATATTTCAATGAAGTAGCTATTAAAAGACAAGTTATATATTTAAATGACAATGACAAGTCACATAAAGTATTTAATTGACAATGACTTTATATAAAGTATTTAAGAGTAAGTGTAAGCTTTTCATCTCTATATTTTGAGAGAATTAGGTGTGAAATATTTGTATCAATGGCTTTTAAATATTAAAATATTATAAATGTACCTATGGCTTTGAAAACTCTCTCATTCTGGAAATGAAAAAAAAAAAAAACATTTTTGAACATTTTAGAACATTTTTGAATTCTGCATACCGGGTGAACCAGAAGTCAAGATGAACTTTAAAAAGGAATAATTGAATAAATGAAAACCAATAAAGATAAAAAGAGACGGTTTGCATTAAACGGAGGGAAAAGAAGCAGAGTTTTGTGTGGCAACGAAGCAAAAATAGTTCTGTTAGCGTCCAACAGATGGCGCAGTCGGATTTCTGATGTAAGAATATGCAAAACAACAAACGATACAAAAGGAATCAACTGTAGCAGGTAATTATAGTCAAAGCTTATATGCATCGAAATGTTGTCCATATTTTTGAAAGCCCTCTAAATTACACTGTAATGTAAGAATTTGGAAAATGCCGCTGCATTGCGAGCGTATCGCTATATGAAGAGTATGCGGGATAGAAAAGTACCAATAACACCTTCTGCATTGAACAAAATGATGAAGAAATTTGATGTTACAGATTTTTCGGGGTCACGTTAAAATAGTGGACATCTCTCAGCAGCCGCTGTTGTTGCCACTGCAGTGGAGCAGAAAGTGAAATCCATTCCGGCGGTATCTGCACATGGTGAGAACAGTGCTCGAGAAATCTCGAGGCAGACAGGAGTGTCGTACGGAAGAATCTAAAAAGCACTGCGAATAACTCTGAAACGGTATTCCTACAAGTTGCAACATAACCAAGAACTGAAACCTCTTGACTTCGAATCTCGCCAAGATGTTGTGAACTTATAATTCTATAATATGGAAGGGAGCATGACTGGCTTCACACTGCACTTTAGACAGATGAAGCACGTTTCACATTCTCTGGCGCTGTTAGTACCCACAATTGTAGAGTGTGGACCACAGAGAATCCACATGCATTTGTTGAGGAACCCTTGCAACAGTCTAAGGAGACAGTCTGGTGTGACTTCAATGCTGACTTCATAACTGATCCATTTTTTTTTTCGAAGTCACACAGACGGGTTTCAAAACAGTTTCTATCACTGGTTAGAGTTCTGTAGCATTATTATGGAACAACATTATTCCTGAACTACAAGCGCAACAGACACTCCAAACAGTCACCTTTATGCAAGATGGAGCACCACCTCATAATGCTGTGAATGTGCAATGCGTATTATGCTCAACATTTGGGAAGGATCGCATTATCAGTAGATACTTTAACCACGCATAGCCTTCAAGAGCTCCTTAACTTAAGTCTAACTTTGACTTTTGACCTTGAGATTCCTAAGTCGAAACTTTACGTGACCAATCGGTATCACTAAGAGCACTGAAAGATGCCATCCACCAAAATGTGCCTGCCATAACGCAAGAAATGCTACTAAAATATGTGAACGGTGTCAAACTTTAATTGTTAAAGAAACTATCAATGTTTTCCATTTTTTAGTATTTTCAATTTAGGTACATCTTTTAAATACTATAGAATGCTTAAAATCCCATTTTCTTTAGGAATTCAATAGCAAATTGTTCCTAGAACAGGAAATAAAAACTTAATCAAACTCCTCATTAGTTGGACATATGAAATATTGAAAAAATAACATCTTTAAAATCATATATCAAAATACATTTAATGGTCAAAAATCATCATTATTAGTTTTTACATTATGATTATTCATATTATTACTATACCTTATAAAAACTATTATAATAATCAATACTCTATATTATATTAAAGAGCTCCATTTCAAGGCCAGAGTTTACCAATTTATACAAATAGATAATAAATTTGGTATAATAATATTATAAAAATAAAAAAAAATGTTAAAAATCTAAATTCTCATTAAAATTAAAAATTTAATTCTTAATTTCCAATTTTTTTTTCTGATGAAAAAAAATCATCTGATAAATTAAATTCGTTTTAAAAAATTTTAGGATATTGTAAATCATTCAAATGATTTAATATTACTAAATATGTCAAAAATTATATGTTCTGAATAGTAAGAAAATTAGTTTTACATTTTAAAATGAAACCTATAATAATTTATTTTAAAATAAAATGAAAAATGATTATTTTGTAAGCTGGATTTTAAAATGAATATGCTTTTTTCAACTAACCTTTTCAATAAATTTAGCCTTATAAATTATCCAAAAAAATAATTTTGATAGGTTTCATATTTTTAATAGATTGTAATTTGAAAAAAAAAAACATCAACCAAATATCATTCTTTAAATCTCCAGAGCATATTAATGATGTTTGATTGGGAGTCACATTAACTAGTATCTAATTAATCAAAGTGTCCATTTGCATTGTGCTGAGCAGCTCTTTACGCATTTGAGATCATTAGTGGAATTCAGTTTGAAACAGATGAACCAGCAGCCTCTCATCAAGGCTTTACTGTAAAACCGTTGCAGCTATCATTAGAAGCATGTTGAGTTGCCATACCGGAATTCCGAGATCTATTAAATGAATCAAATCTGATTGTTTAAACGATCATTCAGTTACTTAACTTCATTGGCATGGAAATTCAATAACATTTATTTATTGATGAAGCAATGCAAACAAGTTTTAAAATATTTAACTAAACATTTTTAATTTTGCATATTTAATATTTGTGTTGTAATGTTATAATTTCAATGTTTTCATTTCAATTTTAATTCATAATTTTTTGAAAAGTTTGGATTTATTTGAAAATATTATTGTTTAATTTTTTCCTTTCCACCAGAATGTATGTATCATACATGTATTTCCATGTAATCCCATGAACTAAATAAGTTTGATATTTATTGTATGCATATAAAATTAGTTTCTTGTCATTACATTTGCATGTTATTGCAACTTTTTCTCTGTTAATTGCATAAGCGCAAAGCTAGTTATTATTTTTTAAATTTTTTTTATTAACTAGCTTTCTTGTTTATCTGTTTGGTAAAAATTTTGCAATCTATTTTGAACTAACTTCTCCACGATTTAGATATTGGGGGCTTGTATTATTGTTCACAACTAGAAATCAATATACTATTACCTCCCTACCTTATATCTCTACTTGTTTGTTCAGGGTTTTAAAATCAAATTTAATCAAAAGTCAGATGGATCTATGTCAAATCTTAGCAGTGTTTGAGTTTCTATC
Source organism: Argiope trifasciata (assembly GCA_026543055.1). Taxonomy (NCBI): domain Eukaryota; kingdom Metazoa; phylum Arthropoda; class Arachnida; order Araneae; family Araneidae; genus Argiope; species Argiope trifasciata. Next base: position 669,583 of record JAPMOQ010039254.1, read on the forward strand.
ATTTATTTAAAGAGTTTTTATTAACTTGCTTTCTTATCTGTCTTTCTGCAATCGATTTTAAATTTGTTTCTTGATAAATTAGAGCCTTGAAACTTTATAACTCATAACGATATGACAATGCAATATTAAATCACTTTCTTTTCCTGTTCAATGCAAATTTTGTCATCGCATGCAACATATATGGAAGTTGGTTTGAAACAGATTGTAAAATTTTATTCACACAAGAAAAAAAAGTATAAATAGTAATTTAAATTAAAAAAGACTAATGCATTACACTTTTAAAACGAGCTATAATATATAAAATTACTTTCCTTTTGCCCAATACATTTCTAACCTCATACAAAATATCTAGAAAATTTGTGATTCAAATTTTTAAAATTCATATTTACAAATATTTTATTCACAAAAAAATTAAAATTCATAACTATAAATTTTCAGGATCATCTGTAAGAAAACAAATTAATCAGGCACCAGAAAAAATTATGTTATCATTTTTAGAATGTTAAGAAAACATGGTACATATTTTTAAAAATTTAAACCTTTATTTCAGACTCGATGTGACAAGGGTTTAAACTCTGTGCATTTTGAGAGTTCTTATTAATAGACATTCAATTGGAAATACACTATTTTGATTGGTCTATGTTTAATTTTTTTGCAAATCAATATTGCTGTTTAATTTTTTCAAGAAAATTGTTTTTAGTAAATGGTTCTGCATTATATATTTTGGAAAAAGCTAATAGTGCAAAAATTTAAATTCCACAGCTGCAAATACTCCTATAGTAAATTGTTTTTATTTTAGTAAAATTTCGCTATTTCTATTCACCATTTAATTTCGAATTTTTTTCCATTTTATTCGACTATATTAGATTAAATTAATTGATTTTAATTGATTATTAAAGTATATTCCTCCGATAAAATTTTATAATATCAAGAAGTAAATACATTTTATATAATATTAAAAGTATGCCAATTTGTATAATTGCATATTTATTTTTGTTGAATTAATATTATAATGAAATGATAGCAAAATTTCAGTATTGTACAATCTATTACATTAAAAATAAATGTTAATTAATGTCTGAAACTTTACTACTACTTGATTACATTTATACACATTCATTCCATTTTCAATTTAATATAGAGTTAATTATTTTGCTATATACTGGCAAAGCAGTAGGGGTAATTGTGGATTGAAAATGAAGTAAATATATCTTTCAAGATCGAAAACTATCGCTTATTATTGTTACTTTTCATAAATTGTTACTTCTCATACCCTTCAGAAACGCATTTGACAACTTTATCCATCCCTAAGGGGTCTTTTTAAATTAGCGATCAATTCCGATTGAGAGAGGTCAATCCAGCATATGCCGTCATGATGTCACCTCGCTACTCGATCTACGAAATATCGCTATTTAAGCAAAGAACTTTTTTACATTTCAGTTGCTCTCTATACAAATCATTCGTCATGAAAGGTCCGCATTGTGCGAGATCTGATTGTATTAAAAAACAAGACAAAAAAAAAAAAACATGGCATGTTGTGTCAATACGAATGTCTGGCGTGGAAATTTGCAGACTACAGTGCTCTTCAATATTGTGCCCCTTCTCTCATTTTACAATCTTATTATAGATACAGCAAAAGCCTAAAAGGATAGAATAGAACACATATATAAAAAGAACGTTCTTTGTTACGTAAAATTATGTCACTGACTCTCCGACTCACCCAAAGGCACAGGGATAATAAATTCTAAATGGCCGGAACACCACAAACGTAATGATGACGAAAAACTCTATTTGAGTTATAAAGACTACCATCGGTACAACCCTTCCCTAAAGAAGTACGCCCTGTTATCGATAGAGGGAGCCAGACCCTTTTTCTTCTTCGACCGTCTTGGCGAGATCCAACCACCATACCAAAAGCATCTCATCCTCATTTCTAGGTGTCCCTTGGAGTGAGTTATTATATAAACCAGGAAGTTAAAATTAAATAATTTGCTGATTTTACAAATTTATTATTCAATTTGAAAAATAATTTAACTCTCATTTCAGTTACAAATTTGAATATCAAACTTGTCTGTTCCACTACAAAAATAGGATTTTCCAGAGAAATAAAAAGCCTCTAATAATTAATTGTTTATTTATTAAACTTGTCTTCTTTACTTGTAAGAAATTCTGCTTTTAAACATAAATGGAATGCACTTTGTTCTGCCTACATCTACTTTTGTGATCAAAGACATTAGCGATAATCAAATAGATGTCTAGACGTCCAAACGGTTTCTTCTCTGAATAGCATTTCACTATCAACGGAATTTCCTGTAGATAAGGCCCAACTGATTACCCTTTGAAATTAACAAACACAAAGTTCAACATCGCAGTTTCTGAGATAACTCATTCCCTGCACAAAACTCAATCGCATCAGGTTTTTCTTCGTACTATTTTGTTACTGTCCAATACTGTTTCAATTTCGAGACGTTCCAGTTTACATGTATCTTGAACCTTCCTTAATTTACATAAGAATCTATCTAGAGTCCCCGAGTTTAGTAGAAATACTGCTCGAACCGAATTCGAAATGAGATGGGGGATCAATCTGATGTCAATTCGGCTGGCGGAGGCATTCAATTCATAGGCGAGCTGCACGAAAGTTTTGCATTCGAATTGGATCAAGAAATTCAATAAGTGAGCAATGAAATATATATTGCTGGGGTACAAGTTGGGATGATAGAGAAAAGAATAAGTGTTAACCGATGGAATGATCAGTTGGGGAATTAGAAAAGTGATTGGATTGGAAATCATTTCATGTACATCAGGCATTGAGAATATCGTAGTAAGATGTATAGAAGTCGTTAAATCAATGAGCAAATCAATGAGTTAAATATCTTCCAAGATTTAACGTATTATTAACTTATTAGATTTAACGTATATTTTTAAACCAATAACTCAATATATCGATTGTTTAGAATACAAGCTTTAAATGATAAGAAAATATGAAAATAAAAAATACGCCTGGAATAGCTATAATTTAAAATTAAAATTAAATAAAATAATTTAAGTGGCAGGAGAAAATAGTTTCTGTTAATTTAAAATTAAGAATATATAGATTAAAGTTGATTAATCAGCCGACCTTTTGAAGTCACATTTGTGACAAAAATATTTTAAAAAATGTGTTACATTTTTCTGACTTTCGAGGACTTCAAATAAAACAAGCATTGCTAAATGCTTACTTTTTGTAAGAATTTCTAGTTTCAGTTATTTATGTTCTAAATAACTGATCAAAATCAATAATTCTATGCCTTGAATGTTTAGAATACAGCTATAAAAGGATAAAAAAAAACATGGAAAATAAGAAAGTAATTCTGGAATAGCTAATATTTGAAATTAAAATATAAGTAAAATTATTTAATTGATCTAAGAAAGTAATTTTTTTAAATTTAAAAATATTAATTTTGCAACTTACGGTGATTAACCAGTGGGCTTTTCTATATTACATTTGTGATTACAATATTCTAAAAAATACCTTATATTTTGTGACCTTCCAATACTTAAAATAATACAAAGAATTTTTAAACTTTTATTTTCTGTAATAATTTCTAATTTCAATTATTAATATATTAAAAGAATTTTAAGTAAATGGGATTTATTTCAAAATATATTCTTACTGATCTTTATTTCCCAATCAAAATTGTTATCAAAAATTTCTTCAACGCTCGGATGGAAAATGCCATAAATACCAATAATATTTAATTTCACGCTGTTCGTTTTATTACGACATGGGAACTTTAGATCGTCCTAAGTCTGATACTTTGATGAAAAGTATAATAACGCTTTTATTCTTGATTTAATTTAATGTAAATAACAGATAATTACTGCGAATTATCAAATACTTGAATTTTGATCAAAATTCTAATAACGCTTTTATTCTTGATTAGAATAACAGATCATTACTGCGCATTGTCAATTAAAGTACTATCTTAAGCCTGACAATTTGATGAAAAGTTTAGTAATGTTTTTATTCTTGATTTATTTCAAAGTAAAAATAAATCTATTATTATTGCCGATTAATTATTTAAGCAAAATTTTAAATCTTAAAAAAATATGAAAAGAAAAAAACACTCTTTATATTCTTTGGATTGGATGTATCATCCTAGACAGAGTAATAATAATTATTTTTATATCTTTCATTCAATTATTACATGGGGAATTAAAGATAAACTTAAGTCTGATTTCTTGATGAAAAGTTGAATAACTCTTTTATTCCCGACTTGAATCGATATAAATGACAGTTAGTTACTGGGAATCATCAATTACCTGAATTTTGATGAAAAGTTTAATAACGCTAATGCAAAGTTTGATAATGATATGATGTAATGTAAATAATAGAAAACTTCAATATAAATAACAGATCATTACTGAGCATCATCAATTATTTAAGTTTGATATTAAATTTCTATTTATTAAATTGTGTATATCATCGCATATAGAGGAATGAAATAGCAAAAAAAAAAAAAAAATAGCAAAAAATATTTAAAAAAAGTAAAACATTCCTTTTCAAACCAAGTGTGAATTTTTTTATCTGAATTATTCATTAAAGTGACATTCAAATTATGTCTCATAATAAAAATAATTATTCATAAAATAAAACATCAAATTACACGTCTTGTTGTGCTGTGATATAATGTCACAGCCTATTTGACTCCTTTCATTATATATATAATACTTGAATATAAATTAATTCCATTTACTTAAGATTGAATAAAAAAGATTTATATAAAAATCGTCTGTTCAAAAAGCAATTTAGTAACTCATTTTTAAATTCAGTCAACCAAAACAATTAGGTGAGTAATTCAAATTTAATCCTTTAATTTCGTTACAAATTGATGCAACCACTTATAAATTATTAACGGCTAATGATACTTTAAAAATCAAGTACAAAATAATTCAAATTCTACGTTACCTTAATGACTGAATTTTAACTGTTCCTCTGTTTCGCGATAATACACAGCAATAATCATTCGAATAACGCTATAATTATACGCAGTTCAACAGATAGGAACTAAAATTTATACATATTAGTACTAATTATTTGAGATGATTAATACTGCTCTAATCAGAATTAATAACTGACAAACTGTAAATTGCATGGCGTAGTAATAATCATTAGCTTGAATAAGATTATAATATATCTGGCACACATGTATATAGTAAATTAAACTTCCACATATAAAATAACTGTTCCATATTGCCATTTTCTATACTAATTTTAGTATTTCAATATTCGTTCAATATTTCATTTTCAATATTCTCATCACATATGCAGCATTTCTTGAACATCTAATCTCTAAATATATTCTGCATATAATTATTTATAGCGTAAACGCTACAGTTTTTGCTAACAATCAGAAGGGATTATGTGCTTTAGATGATATTCTTTCTTTTATATTAGCCTTTACCGTTTGGTTTGTTTTATAGGGATTTTTTTGCGTGTGTCTCCAAATTAAATATAACCTAACTTATCCAAAACAGAGGGATATTAAATAATTTATTACCCCACCCAGTATTTTCACAAACATGCTGCAAAGCAAATGTATATTTATTTTTTTATCCCTAAAAGGAAATACACTATAGAAACAATAGAATTTGAAAGAGAAAATATTCGCCAAAAAATTCCATCTCCCAATTTCACCTGGCTTTAAGTTCCAAAGAATCTGATATGTTCAATAAACATGTTTTTTGGAATTACGCTTGCTTATCTGACTGTTCATACGAAAATTCAAAACCACTTCGAGCTAAACGCAAGAAATTTTGTTTATGGCCTTTACACTAAACTAGTATCTATCTAACAAAATTTTGTATGAATTTATGAAGCCAATACCTATTTATCTGAATACAAATTAACTTAATAACTTCAAAGCTAAAAGAGTTAAACAAATGAAATTCAGAATGCATATAAATCATCTAAGATAAAGATCTATATCAAATTTTAGAGAAAATTCATTTGATCGTTTGTTGACTTACAATTTTGCATGTATTCAAATACGATAGCTCAAAAGCGAAATCATGTCAATACATCAAAATTGGTATCTTATTTTAAGACTACTATTGGATCAGTTAAATTATGATTTCAGATGTTCACAAGGAAAATTTTAGGCTAGAATGGGAAAATTATAACATATTTAATAAATATCGTGTGCGAAAATTTTGATAAAATCCCTTCGACTTGATATTATTATATTACATTGCATTTCAAATAAATTTGTGTGAGTTTTTGAGCAAAATTTAAATTAAATAATCAAACAGTGAATTTTCGATGTATTTATTGTCAAATTCATAGTCACGACTCATGTACAAGGATTGTTCATATAAAAGTTCAATGGTATCAATAAGTTATTTTAAATAATGTTCAAGCTGTTAGTATTTATTTATGAACTTGAGTTATTACTTATTTTTATGACACAATTCCTTCTCTTGTATAGGCACAATATAAAACTTTACTTCTACTATTGACAACGTCATTACTGTTTAGAACAATTTTCCGTGATAGATTGAGTATTCCATTTTTAGATAAATAGTATATAGTATATGTCATAATAAAGTTACATTAGTGACATCATATTCCAATGTCTTATTATTCAAAAATGACATCCATTTTTAGTTAGATTTTAGATTATGTAGATCATGTAACATTAAAATATGATTAACATCACATTTTTACTCCTCGTCATGTAGATCTAATATTGACTTTTTCAGTTAGATTTTAGATGGTAAGTAGTAAGCAATGCCAATCAGGTGATGTCACCAAGTAGGAGTGGCATCACCAGAGAATTATCACATGCTGACTCGTCGTCATGTAGAAGTAGCATTACTTGAACGCATTCCGATCATCATACTTTTTACTATGAGTACAAATATTTCCCAAAATATTTTTGTGGTGGCATTTTTTCTGTAGTATAAACTTACCTAAGAAAATATATCAATGCATCCGAAAAAACCCTACTTCAATAAATTAAATACCTTTCCCACATAATTAGACGATAAATAAAGTATTTTAAAAGTACTAAGAATCACGATTTATTCTAGCCATAGCCAAATATAATTATCTCGTATTTAATTCAGTTATTTCAACAATTTCCGAATGGTCAAGAGAGTTCATCTCCGTGTCCATCGAGCGAGGAAGATATTAATTGAAAACGACTGAACGAGGTCTATTACCCAGTTTCCTGCACTTCTGCACTGCAGATTATCTCTTCCACATTGCGTCTCTCATTCTAGTGATTAAGACACATATCGGCGTTTAATTCAATACTTACTCTACTTCGAACTGTAATTAACCCCTAGCAGTTGTCGAATCCGAAACCTTCCTCATCAACCCCATAATGATCATGAAAGCAAGGGAGTTTAGCTGTTTCGCTGCTGCTTCCTAGGGGGACGTCATTCCGATCGTTCCTAATAATGATTAGGTAATTATGCGAGACACCGAGATCCGATGACACGATTTTTCTCGTATCAAGGTCCCCCTCCTGGGACAGCACCCCCCGCGGAGGAATGTCCCCCAAGGTTGTCCCGCCTAGAGATTATCTGTTAACATTTTTGTTGTTCCATTTTATGGAAAGTTCGCTCTACTGTTAACACTTATCGCATTTTAACTTTGATTAAGTGGAGTATGCTTATATTCATTAACTGTAAATGAGAACTCGCCACAAGGGAGCAACGAACGCTTTTAGTCGATACTGGAGATTCTTTAGAATATATTCATAGAAGAATGTGGATCGTCTGCGTCTTTTTAAGTTAGTATAAACATCAATTTCGATTGGGTAAGACATTCGGTGGATAAGTTTACAAATTTGGAATGATGGGGATGGGCTTAATAATGTGGCAAAATCACCAATAATGGAAAAGAAGCTGAATATTCTTCTCTGCCACAAATCGTTATAGCCTTTTTATTTTCTTTTATACAAAGTAAAGAAGAATTACAGTAAAAATAATTAAAACTCGAGATTCTGATTAATTACCACATTTTAGACCTCCTTGAGCTAAAAAAAAATCATTTTTGGAATCGTATCTGTTAGGTATGCAAACATGACTCAAATTTGTTTGGAGCTATGCCAATGAATATATACATTAGATGAAATTTTTAAATCTCTGTCAAATATTGATCGGAATTCATTTAAAGAAAATATTTTTAATTGTCTTTTGAGTACATGTGAAAATGATACCAACGACGCTCGAACAGATTGATGAATAAAATTGTGTCTCATTATGTTCCTTAAATATAGAATTTGTACAGTAAAACGATATACAGCTTTACTTAAATCCATCAAGAGATTGATTATTTTCATTGATATTTGCTTCACCATGTACGAAAAAAGCAATATATCAATAACCTGACGACTTAAATAAATATAATTAAGTATATGATCTTGAGACTGATCAACTGTAGTTCTATATCAATTTTGGATTTCAAGTAGTCGAACTGGTTTTGGCCAGGCCATTTAAAAAGACATTCAAGATACATATTCGTATGATATATTTAATAAAAATGCTGCATTCCTGCCAAAACTTTATTTTCAATAACTATTTTTGCCTAATCAGTGTAAAGTTTAGGCGGCCTTACCTAGAGTCAACAATTTTTTCACGAAGAGAAAGGCATACTTTATTACACAGTATGCAAGAACTTTTGGGAGGACCACGTCCGCCAATTTCGTAATTTCTTAAGCTACAAGATTTGTTTATCAGCATAATGAAAGAAAATTTCATAGCATATTGAATTATTAGTCTCAAAATTAAAATAAAAATAAAAATTATTTATCTCAGGAGTTTAGCGAGTTGTACCGTCACATTGAAGGAGATATTTATTCAGTTCTAATTGTCGTTAAACGTTAGTTATACTGAATACATGTTGACCACAATTTTCTGTTTTCATATTTGATTTTTTAAATGTCAGGTTCCAGTATGAACGCTTTTGTTTTTGTAAAATAAGTATACTCAATAATCAAATTAACTTTATATTTGGAAATATTTTTTTAATTCTTCATAAAATTCTAAATTTCTACCAGTTATTCTGTAATGATATTTTTTTAAATGCAGTCAGTGAAACGAAAATTGTAGATACACAGGAGAATTACTTAATTATAATTCATATTTCCTAATGAGTGCTTTTAAATCTAAATATTTGTAAACTGTTCTCTACAAAAATACATAACTTAAATTACATTATTTACTGTCATACTGAAAGACTTCACCGCTTTAGCATAAACTATTTTCACAATACTTTATTTAATGTTCATGAAATATCGTTAAAATAGGAAAGCAGTTAGTAAACAAATAGTTTAATTATTCTTTTTTAAACTTAAGCGCTGAATTTATAAATTATTTCGTTTGATTTCTTATTCAATTCGTTTTATTCAGTTCCAGTTTTACTAAATAAAAATATTTTAACAAATCGTTCTAAATGAAGATAATTTAAATTAGTTAAATCCTTTTAATCATTCTATATTATGTAACATTTAAATGCATATTGTTTAATATTTATATAAAATAAGATCAAATGGAAATTATTCGTAGGATTTTGAGGATGATGTAAAAAAAAGTAATTACACTGGTTTCAGAAACTGAAATTAAAAAAAAAATGTTATGTTAATTAGAATATGAAATTCGTATTAGAAGTTGAAAAAAACAATAAAACCTCAATGGACTTTTAATAAAAGAATGTATTCAACTTTGATTTCAAATTTGTCATAACAAATCCAATTTATTAAATACGTTTCAACATAAACTTGTTAAGAAATTTTTTGTACCAGAGAATTGTTCGATTTCAAATTAAACAATTGCTATTTAATTGTCCAGGCGGTTAAATGATTTCAACAGTAAAATGGTATTAAATTTATTTAGTTGGTCGAGAAAATGAGCAGAAAGAAATTTTCTTCATATTGTCAGTTTAAATTGTCAGTGATTAGAAATCATATAGCTGAATCGAAAAAAAACCTTCTTTATCTTAATAAAACGGCTTCCATGGCATATAGTTTTAATTCTGCTCATTTACTGGGATTTCCAGAAGATAAATGCTTAACGTTTCTCAACAGAACCACAGACTTCTTTCTTATTTTTTTCCATTCGGAAAATCCTTTTTTCTTAGCACGGGGGGCCATTCTCCGTCCTCCCGGAAGAAAATGAGGTCTTACAGGAGAAAAAAAAATTAAACAAACTAAAGAAAGTGTATACAGTGCACCATAATCATTTGAAGAGGTGTCCCCCTTTGTCGAATTTTTTTCCAGTCCGTTGCCCTGCGCAAGTCTTTCCGGTTGATTTGGTAAATGGGAAGAATAAACGGTTATTTACTAAAACAATGCCACAACGAGAAGGGAAAATGCAGCGGAAAATCATCATCGATCGTGTTCACGCTCTTTTCCAAAAATCGCTTTTTCCTACTTTGTAATACATTACCTTGCTTTACTTTTCTTTTGGATCTCAGCTGGTTGCTGTAACAATTGAAAAAGGCTGATGCAGAAAAAGCATTATTTTACGTTGGTATGATAATAATGGCATTTTATTTTTCGAAATGTTTGATGCCTTTTCTTTTATAATGCTTGAGGAAGCGAAAAAATATTTTTAGACATCTGTAAGAACATTGTTGATTGAAATTCTGCCAATAGTATTCGCTGGCTTCATAGGAAATTCTGCTTTCTTTTTAATCAAGTAATATATTATAGAAACGTTTTTAAACCAGTTATGTAATCATCTGCTCTGTTTTGATTTTAAGTTCAAAAATTTTTCTTTTTAATCGAATAATATTATTACATTATAGAAAACCTTTTAAACCTAGAATATAATCAACTGTTCGGTTTTGGTTTTAAATTCGCATATTCTTTTTTATTTTTAATTGAATATTATAATTAAGTTATAGAAAATTTTGTTAATCATTAATGTAATCAAATAATCTCCCTTAATTCTAAATTAACATTAATTTATAGGTCAAATATTACTTTACCTATTTTGTAATATTACTGAATTTCTTATAGATTAAATTAATTTTTAAATTACTTACCATTACAGTTGAAAAGGAATTTTTTTTTGTAGTTATAATAATACGTCACTTTATTTGAAGAAATGTTTAGTGTTTTTTCTTTACTAATTCTTGATGAAGTGAAAAACTATTTTAGACATCTGTAGGAGAATTGCTGAGTGAAACTCTGCCCTATAATATTCTCTGGATTCCTTGGAACTTCTTTATTTTTGATCGAAAAATATAATTAAGTTAAAGAAATTTTTTAACATCAGGAATTTATTTATCTGCTCGATTTTAATTTTAACTTCACAAATTCTTCTTTCTTTTTAGTCGAATAATATAATTTAATCAAATATATTAAAGAATATATTTTAATGTAACCATCAGCTTGGACTTGATTTCAAATTCACAAATTGTTCTTTCTTTTTAATCGAATAATATGATTATATAATAGGAATTTTTTTAATAAGAAATATAATTATCGTAAGTTTTTTTTTTAATTTTATACTTTGAGAAATTTTCAAGGGTTTTTCTTTTGTAATGCTGGATAAAGTCAAAAAATAAATTTCGACATCGGCAGGAACACCGATGTTTGAAATTCTGCCTGTAGTATTCACTGGTTTCGTAGAAAATTCTTTCTTATAATTAAGTAATAAATATAAGTCTTCGAAAAATAAGTCTTCGAAATCAGGAACGCAATCATCTGCTTGACTTTGATTTTAAATTGGCAAGTATTTCTATCTTTTTAAACGAATAATAGAATAATATTATAAATTTTTTAAAAATCGGAATTGTAATCATCTGCTCGTGTTGGACTTTGAATTTACAAATTGTTCTTTATTTTTAAATAAATAATATAATTATGCTATAGAAAATCTCTTAAAACCAAGAATATAACTATCTATATTTTATTTATTATTTTATTATAAGCTCAAAATTTTATTTTACGCTCAAAAATGCACCTTTCTTTTATCGAATAATATGTTTACATCATAATTTTTTTAAAATCAGAAATGTAATCACCTACTCGGAAATTCATTTTTCTTTTTAATCGATTAGTATAATTGTTATAGAAAATTTTCTTAATCAATAATGTATTCATTTGCTCTTAATCAATTTTGAATTCACATTGATTTATAGGTAAAATATTACTTCACCTTCTTTATAATATTATTAAATGTTTTTGGATGTTTGAACACAGCTGAAAGGAATTTTTTTGTTTATTTATGATAATAATGACACATAAGATTCAGACATTTTTAATTCCTTTTTCTTTTGTAATACTTGACGAAGCGAAAAAATATTTTTAGACATCCATAGGAGCGTTATTGATTGAAATTGTGCCTACTGTATTCTCAGACTTCATAGAAAATTCGTCATTCTTTTTAATCGAATTTTATAACTATGCTTTAGAAAATTATATTAGGAATGTAATCATGTGATCTTCTTTAATTCCAAATACATTACTTCATACATTAAATATTATTTTATATACCTTGTAATATTATTACTATTCTTTTAGATGTAGGATCACTGCTGTTGAAAAAGACGTTGGTATAATAATAATGGCACTTCAATTTGGGAAATGTTTAAAACCTTTTCTTTTGAAATACTTCATGAAACAAAAAAAATTTAGAGATCTGTAGGAAAATTATTAATTTCAATTCTGCTGTGTATTCGCTAGCTTAATAGAAAATTTTGTTAATCAATAGAGGGATTATTTTCTCTTTCATTTTAAATACACATTAATTTATAGATTACTTTACCTACTTTGTATTATTGCTACTTTTCTTTTAGATATAAAATCACTCTTGTAACAATAATTTATGTAGAGAGGAGATTATTTTTCATTATCATGATAATAATGACAATTTGTATGGGAAAAATTTCATATCTATCATTTTGAAGTACCTTAGAAAGTGATGGGGAAGTTTAAGACATTTCTAAGAGCATATTTTCATGTTAATTCTGTTTATAGTTTTCACTGGCTTCTATAATCTTTTTTTTTATTTATTGTAATGAATAAGTAATTAGATTTTAATATTTATTAATTACGGATACATTAAAGAGGTTTGAAAAAATATTGATGTAAGTCTAAGAAAATCGTTAAAAATTAGAAATTAAGTCGATTAAAATAAACAACTTGCAAATTAAATTTTGGATAAATTTTATTGCCTGGTTAACTATCCGTACGAGCTGTGATCACATTAAGCGAGATAGAGAAAACTTAATATATATTTTTTCTCTGAGATTGTATGTTGCATATTTGTATCAAATTTTAGGTAAGGGGAATTTTTTCGAGGGGAAAAGATTTAAAATACAAAAAAAACTAATTAGAAAAAGAGATTTAGCCAAGTTTTAAATTATAATCGAGGATAGTTGCCTAAAACCCCTATTAAAGGTTTGTAGATATTTTTGAAACTCCGGAGTAGCTCAAATTTATTGTTAAAAAGTAATAACTATATATAGTTTGTAAATAATTTGCATATTACTATATATTTTATTTCATATGTTAATAAATTAACCATCTTTAAAATCCGTATTTGATACGTAATTTAAATCAGAATTATAAACCTATTTTAATAAATAAGCATGAATACATATTATGAGAATCGTTTTGATTGAAGGAATAGGAATCTTTTGATTAAAGTACATTAAATTTATCAGTGAATAATATATCAGTTAACATTATAACGATATAGACCTAAAATACAATAGATTATAACAATGGCTTTTTTGCAATTCGTTGAAATTATCAGAGAAATTCGAAGCATATTCTTTGTATTTCATGTTCATATACTTGTAGTATACAGAGTTTATGGTGCCAGTAATGCAAATGACATCATCTGAAATTAACTATATTTTAGCCATGAAAATTAGCTATTCATAACATAACTGAAACATTCCGGGCAATCTGGGAAATTGGCATTTATCAGAAATATCTGATGTTTTCAAACAAAAATCAAAATATCATTTTTCTTTAATTTAACCTTTTATTTCACACGGTTACTCATCAACCATGTGTTTATCTGAAAATCTACATCTTGAAATGATTTGTACTGGAATTATAAACATGTCTTCGAACACAACTTTCAAAACAATAGTTAGAATGAATAAATTAAAATTAATTTTTAAGAATGTATTAATTGAAAAAAATCTGAGAACTCGAATTGTTCTAAATAAGTATATTTTATATTTACTTAGCGCGTGCACTCAAAATAATTTTTATTACAACATTCACCATTTGCCAATTAAACAAGCAATCACTTGACGCTGAGTTATTATTATTAGTCTCAACAGAATTTGACACAAATCTTTGCTAATTCCCTTTCTGTAATGATAAAGGTTATTACTAAAACTATAATTAAAAATTTGTTAAAATATTTGCTAATTACTAAAACCTTAATCAAAAGTAAACAGTGCTCTAATCAATCACAAGAGGAATAAAAAAAGTTAAATATCCCATGCTCGATTATGAAAAGAGATTTAATTCATGGATCTTGCAAGATCGATGCCTTCCATTGGCGAAGATGTTTTTCAAAATGGACAGCGCTTATTTCGGAAGGGATTTTAAGTACGGCAGATTTTAGCTCTCGCCGTGATTTTAAATCAATTTGTAGACCTGCTTGCTTCTACATAATGGCTTTGTGATGGCAAAATCAATACATGAATATACCAAAAGTGTTGGAAGAATGATGTGGAAAATCTCTTTTTACTGGTCACTTCCTTCCGAAAGGGCAAAGGAGAAACATAGTTGCCAGTCTTTTTTAAAGTAGCCAGTTTAATTTTTTTTTCTTTAAGCCAAAGATTTTATCAAAAAAATGACAAATTTACTTTTAATTAGATTTTTTGATTTTTAAAATATGCGGAATTAAAATTAAATCTCTCATGCATATATGTGTGTGCTAGCACGAGAGCTTGTGTATTGATATGACAGATAGATGAACATGTATCTTTTCATACACTACTCGGTCATGTTTTAGTGAGATATATCGCATAAATTGATGCTAAAATCTGCAGATATATTATTTTTGCATATGTGTATGTATATATACATATGCATGTAAGGATACGTCTAATTTAAATCTTAATTAACTTTCCATATTTATCTTAATTTAACCCATACTGACTTCATTCTGAAATATTCTTTTATTTCCTGGTCTTCTCACTTTTTATTTAATATTATATATGCGCTCTATCAAACTGTTTATTTCAGTATTTTCTCACACTTCGAGAGAAGGGATAAAATTTTTAATGCTTACAACAGTATTGTTACGATACATAAACTTACCTTGGTAAAATCGACACGTGTTAAAAAATCCCTAACAAAATCTCATAGTTGTATTATCGAAGAAAAAGTTTCCTGCCTCTTTTGCACTTGTATCGCCTGTAAACGGTCAGCTTTATCATCGCTTCTTGTACATATTATATCTCCAGAAATGAAATTAATCGGTTTTAAAATTCCAAATGCTTCTTTCATTCAACCATGCCAGCTGAAATATGTTTTACATGCATGTCCATTTGTTATGATTATTTTTAAAATTTTACTATATTCAATACCATCGTTATTTAGATTTAGTCGGAACACTAAATTTTTAAAAATCAGCTTGAATCTTAATAAATTATTGTTTGTGTATGCATATATAAGAGTGTATGAATATGTTTGTATTCTTGTGTACATTTAAGTATGTTGGTGTCGTCGTTTCTCCAAGATAAGTTGCTGATATCGAATTCTATTTAATTATTGACATATCTTTTATGATATTAGATATTTTAATTATTGGATACTAACGTGGAATCATTACATCATTCTTAATGTTAAAATTTAATGTCTTATCCCATTAATTATTAAACCCTGGCGAATCAAGCATTTATTGCTGCAAGTTATGAAATTTTTCCCACCGTGCAAGATATCCAAGAATGACAGGATGCATTAAAAATTATGTCAGGAAATTTTAATGACATTTCTTCTATACTATATTTTTCGAAGTGGAATATATAATGTTTTAAGTTTTATCTCACAGCATTATTATTCCCCAGAATCTTATAGATAGCTTCGTGTACTACCGAATGATTTATGATAAATGATTTCACTTAGTAATCATGTAATACTAATTTCATAATTAATTTCTTTAGATTTTGTTAGAAAAATATCTAATGAATCAAATGCTTAGTATAATTCTTTGGGATTTAAAACAATTAATTACAACTTTTATTTACCCTATAACTCCTCCAGCACTTGCATATAAATAACATGAAATCAAATATCTCCTAAATATACTATGTAGAATCACTACTACACGTTAGACAGGACTACATGTTGTGATTTATTTATTATATATGTAATTAAAGACATTTTACTTCCATACATTATGATTTTTCTTTACACATGTTTGCAATCTGCCTATTTTTTACCAGAACAAATCATAGTTTCAATATGACATAAAGTAAAGTCTTTAATAGAAGCGCAGATCTTCTTATGATATTTAACATGACAAGATTTTCAGTAGTTTAATCGTTGAATAGAAATTATGTATAATATCAACAATATAATCAGACAGAGTTATATTGATAAAATATCAACAAATATCTTAATTCCGTAACTTTATACTTAAGAAATTAAATAGTCTTATTTTAGATTAGTTTTATTTTTTTTTCCTTTTTAATTTTAGAATTTTATTTAGAAATTTGAATACTTCAACCTCCAACGCATGCACAAAAGTATTTTGAAATCAATCTAATTTCACGCTTCACTTCAAATTTCAGATGAATTTATTTAAACAATAAATTATTCCTTAGTGAACCTTATTTGTAAAAATAAAAATAAACCATTTCGAACTATGTGCTCGTTTCAGATCTTGAAAACTAATTCAACTGCACAAACCGGTTAATATTCGACAAATGAATTATTCAAATGCAGCCGTTAACTTGCAGTTACGCAATATTTTAAGCCGATTACAAAATTGCAATATCGAATATTTGGTTGGGAAACTGAAATTACCTAGAAAGCGTATTAACATAAGTTGTAAAAATTCCAATTATATCTCAATGCTTATTATATGCCTCCCAAATTGTGGAAATTCTATTACTTTGAAGAAGAATTTACTAGATCTAATTATAATTTCTGTGCACTGAATAAGTAATCGTTCGAAAATTTAATATTTGCTGGTAAAAACTTAACGTAATGAGAATTTAACATTTTATTAAAGAAGCGCTAAGGTATTATTAATAATACTCAGACATAAATATAAATAAAAGAATAATTTACAAACGTAAATTTTTTTAAACAATAAATATCCTTTGTAATATGATATTTAAAGGTATCGTGTTAAGTTCACCAGAATATTTATATGCATAAGATTGAATTGAGCATTATTAATTAGCCGGATACTCTAAATGGTCGTGAAAGGTGGCGGGTATACAAATTAATAAAATTGCAAAATGTTGAAAAATATTTTTGAAACGTTAAATTTAATATTAATTCAAAGTTAATATTATTTAATTGAAGAATTAATCGATAACTAAGAATTCGGAAATAAAACTATGCATTTCAACTCAAAAACTAATAATAAAATAATCAATATTAATCAATTACTAAAATTATAAAAATATTAGAAATGCAAATATATAGGTTAAATAAATGTTTTATCATTTTTCAAACGAACAATATTTCTTAAAAGCTTTTTCTCATTTAAATTTTTCTACTGATATATTATATCATTTCTAAAGTAATTTAAAAAACATGTACCTTAACAAAAGTTTTCTTTATGTAATAAACATTTAACTCATTTTCAAGCAATAAATTTATTAAATTACACCAAACCATAAATTGTATTTACCTTTGAACCTTTGGGTATAGAGTATAAAGTAGATTCTGTAATGTAAAATGGAGTGTATTCATAAATTATTTATATGCTACATATTTCATAACTTGTGAGAAATAGTTTCACATTTCCATATTTGTAGAATGCATTTGTTCCAAATGTAATATAATTTTGCGCTCTTATAAACATTCGGAATTCTGAGTTCCTATATATAATGTTCCTGTATTATATTTAATAATAAAAATCACTTAGCATAAATATATCTTATCTCAAAATTTGTTCAGCTTCTAATGAATTAATTAGATAAACAAACTACTAAAGGAATAATGGAAAAATTAATTGTAAATAAAGCAACGATAACTTTGAATAAGAAACAGAATATATAAATTATTATATTATTTCAAAATATTTAATAAATATTCTTTATTTTAACAAACACGTTGTAACAATTGTAAATTGTAAATGAAAAAACAATTGTAAATGAAAAAAAATTACATTTAAAGTTCAGACGTCCTGGCATGGGGGTAGCGCATTTTCGTCGTAATTTGGGAGTCCGGTTCAGACATGATTTTTCTTTTTTTGTGTTCTATCTTGAGGTATGAGAATGTGCACCCTTGTAAAATGGAGTTTTGTAAGCAAATGTGAAGCATGCAAGAGCCAAGTTGTACTCTTGATCCTAGTCGGTGCTACTAAAAAAACAAGAGACGCTCACTTGGCTTAAATGGCTGACAGATCTGTCAGCAGGCTTGTAAAACACCATCAGAGAAAATAACAGCATTTAAAGTTCCCGTGAAAAATGATTTATAATGCCAGGCATAAATATTAGGTTTTTTTAAATTTCGATTTTTTTTTTTTTTAATTTCTCATTAGAGAGATCTGAAAACATTTCGTACTATTCTTTAATCAGCAAATTATATAAAAATAGACAATGTGATATATAGTATGCTCCATCTAATTGGTTTAAATAGTTAATATTCAAAGTGTTAGATAGAATTTCGCATTTTTGACTTTTAAAAATATAAAGAATTATGTCAGATTTATTTAAAAACTGTTTCACCTTAGTCAATAAATGAGTTATTGACAGAAATTAATAAATCTTAACTTTTATGAAATCTTCATTATTAATCATTTTTGGCAAAACATTCTTGAAATCTTTGCTTATAAAGAGAAAAAAAAATCTAATCTTCTGCGACTAAACCTGATTGAGTTATGAAGCTTCAAATTTCATCACTTCAGACAAATCAACTTTCGCCTCGAGAAAACAAATTTCTTGGATTGGATTATATTCATCTAAGTAACTGTTGCCTATAATACTGTTATTCAAATCTTCAAAATTCCACCGGATCTTGTAGCAGAAAAATAGAACTTTTTTGTTGCAAAAATTGTTATATCAATTTTTTGTTAACAAATTGTGTGTGTGAGTATGTGTGTATGTGTGTGTGCAATGTGCGCTTGAAATCTTGTGCAATTGAGTCAGTTCCTTAATTTCTCCATTGAAACCATGATAGTGATTATAATTAAAGTTCCATTTTGAAATGGTCATAAATGGGAAACTACTGTATCAAATGTTATCAATAAATAATATTATCTGTAAACAAAATTATAATAATTATATTATATTATTTGTAAACAAAATGTATGCAATACTATTCAGCAAAATAGGAAAAAGTGTGTTTAATCGTTTCTAAAAATTGTTACACATCATGTTCAATGTGTCTTCCACTAATGTTTTGAAGCAAGTTAAATTACATTACTGTAATCTTGACAGTATAGCATATGGGCTCATAGCCAATTGGGAGGAATGTTATGCCCATGTCGGTGTACTGTATTTTTCAGTTCCGCCAAATTTTTTGGATTATCACCATCAGCAGTTCTTTTGAGATACACATTGAACATGCTTTGTAGCATGTTTCAAACACGATTAAACACATTATAAACCGATGCATTCTTGTCCTATTTTGCTCACGAATATTGCATACAGTGCCATTTCCTCCCTGGTGGTGAGCTTTTGAATTTTTTGGAGGAAAAGAAACTCCTATCATCTTCTTAAAATAAATATTAAGTAAATAATTAATGATTCCCAACCACAAAAAAAGCTTTTATTGTTTTAGATATTCTTTCCCACAATTGTAATGTGTAACTTGAACACTATATCATTCACTTCATTTATTTCAACAAACCATTTATCAAATACAAAACATTAGTTAAATGTTAAATGCAAAACATCAGTTAAATTTTAAAAATAGCACCAAAACAAACAAGACAAAACCTTTTTAATCATTCCAGCGTCTTAATGAAATACATTCCCATTCACCAAAGCAGTTCCTTGCGCTATTATATGAATATTCATATTCACTTTTCACAGATCTTTTCTTGAAATATGCAATCCATTCCACCAGTAAAAAGAAAGTCCCACATTAAAGTCAGAAAAACAAAAGCAAAGCGGACGGAAACTTCTCCTTTATGGTAGTTTGGTTCTAAAGTTAATTCAGTTCGCTCCAACTGGCACGGGAAATGCAAAAATTTTATGGACTGAGAAAAATCCCATAAATCAAGTCACGGATTTTGAATTCATCTTTTTCGAGCTGCTTATCTGTACTTAAGCGAGTTTTATATGCAGGGGTTAACTTTGACGGCAGTTCACATCGCTAAGCTACTCTGGAGTCAAAGGAGAAGCGAAGTAAGTCAACAAGTATGCAAGTCCGAATATTTTGAAAGAAGGAAAGTATTTTATTTTGAATATTTTGATACAAAATTTTAATTTTCGCTATTTTCAATAATAATTTTTTAGGTATTTAAGAAAAAAAAATGTGTGTGTTTTTTAAAAGGAGAGAGGGTAGTGTTTTTACGGAAAATATATTTTACTTATTTCTTTTCGAAACTCCATTTCCAGGTTTTTATGTTAACCTAACATTTTTTAGGTGAGAAATTTTATGATTGAAATATTGGCTTGAGAAACAAATATAAATAATAGGAAAATAAAAATAGGAAAATATCTTGAATACAGAATTGACTTATTTTCAATAAAGAAGCAGAAAGTTTCGTGACTTGATTAATTTTAGAATGGAATGAAAAATCATTAATTCATTAAATGGTTTTTGATACCTCATGCATTATTTTTTAATGGGCTTACTGTTGGAAATTACATAATAGAAATAATTCAATATGATGTTTTTCTTTTTTGAAAAGGGTTAATTTGTTAAATTTGTTATTGATTCTTTTAATTGGATTATTTCCTAAGTTAGATTATATCCAAAGTTAAATATTTTTAAGAGGGAGATAATATAGAAATAAATGAAAATATCCTTTAATTATATGCAATTAAGTGTACTTTACGAATCTCTAAACAATCTTTTTTACACAAGCTGGAAAAAATTAAAAGCCTTTAATTGATATGAAACTGATTTAGAGTTAGGAAGAAATATCGATATTAATATATACAAGAAGTTCAATATTGATTAAAAAAATTTAAACTTCTATATTTCTTCAAATATTTTATTTCTGATTTTTCTCTCTGCTTTGTCCTAAAATTCGTTAATACTGTATGTGCCTGTAAAAATTTGATTTACAAATATTTATAAGATATTATTATTTAAAGAAAATCTGCTTATTTTTTATACATATTTACTGTTATTTTAGAAAAATCTGAATGTACTTGAATTATACAGATTATCTCAATAATTTGTATGCATAATAATATTAAGCTACAGTAATATTGGGTCGGTGCATAATTATTAGGTGTTTCTTTGACGTGCTATGTTTTAATAAAAATTTACAATATTTTATATATTTATGAATGAAAACATTCTTCTAATTTTATTTTATAATAATGTGTGTTGATAATGATACTCATATTCGTCATATTTTTATGTGCCCTATTGAGACATGGTGGAAAGCAGAGCAGTCATTTCTCGATCGCAACGAACTTTTCTGTGAGGGCACAATCAGGGAAAGTTGATGGAAGGAGTGGTTTGCTTGTTTCAAATCTGACGACACTAGCTTGGAAGATAAAGCAGAAAGAGTTTAATCATCGGATTTTGACAATAAAGTAATTTTGGTAGCTGTGGAAGGAGACGTGGAGGATTGCTGGCCGACAACATCCTTGTGGACCCACCAACCATCGTTCAGTTCTTGAAGCGAATGTTGATTACGTTCCGGATAAATAATTTAAAAGAGTTAATGTTCAATTTTTATGCTTCCGTTTTCGTGATAAACGGTGTTCAAGAACGTCTGATTATTATGCAGCAACATAATGAAGTGTCAAAGCAGAATAATTTTTCAAAAAACATCAGCTACAAATGTTCATTTAATTCGAGGGTTACTGAAGTTAGTATTCTTTCTATGACAATGTATCCTGTATTTATGACAAAGGCGCACTTTCTTTGAAAGTAACAAATAATCCTTCATAATTATGAGTAAGAATATAAATATCTGATTAGCTAGAACATATGAAAACCTTTTTGGATTCCAACAACTATGTACATATATTTTTTTTTAACTTTTATATTTTATATGACTTTTATATTTTTTAAGTCATTCATTTTAGGGTTAAAATTACATTTTATGTCCTTTGCGTTCTTTTCGATATTTTAATAAGTGGCGTCAGATATGAAAGTTGTTTTGCATTTTGTTACTTTTTCTCCTGCTTTTATATTCTTTTAATCTGCACTAATTTAGGAAGAATTTTCTTTTTTGGTTGCATACACCAAATAAAAATCTCCTTTAAAACCGCATTTTCTGGTAGTCAGTATTCCAGTAAAAGATTCGTAATCAACAAATATACTAAATCTAACTACCGTAAAATTCATCGTTCAAAAAATAATCAATAAAAAAATTCTAAAAGAATTCTTATCACACATAACAATGAGAAATTAATTTTCATTGATGATAACTAAAACATTATTTACATTAATAAAATTAAAACGTTATAGTCGCTAATATATATTTAATCATAAATTTTACTGATAAAGATCAAAATTATTTTCTCTCATAAGAATTAAAAATTTACTTTAAACCTGAATTTAAAAAATCACTATTTTTATTTTTTGTTATATTTATTCCTTAATTCATAAAATTAAACTTGTGATTTATAAGTGAAAACGATAACATAAATAAATTTTTCAGGAATTTCTTCATTTAAATATTAAAAAAATAATTCTTTAATAGTATTGCAAACTTTATCATATTTATGATACGGTAAACTATCTCAAAATAATTTTAATCATATAAAATTACTTTTACATTATGAAAAATAAGTAAATTTATAATAGGTTTCATTAAATAAAAATATTAACTTCTTAAAATAAAAGTTATTTCTTGTTACAAGTTATTACCAGAAGATATAGAATATACATTTAACTTGTTATTATTAACTATTATAGGTTAACTGGATATAGTAGAGAATATACTGCCATAATTTAGTGCGAAATATATTATCCGTAACTACTATGCTTATCTAAATTATTCGCTCTTTGCGGTAGGTTAAATTTAAATTATCAGTTGTTTAGAAGACAATGTTTACATTGTTATAATTAATCTAGGTGGATTTCCAGCCACTTTTAGCTGTAATTGTTAAGTTAAGATAATGCAAACACACATCTAAATTAAAATGTAAATTTTTCAATAAATTTAACTTCTTGGGGCGATAGTAAAAGTCGAATTAAATTCGAAAGTAATTTTGTGCAGGTCTGGTTATGCATTACATCATAATGATAGACAGACGCAAACGCCTTTTCTGGCGAAATATAAACATATATTATAAAGATAAGATAGAAATTAAGGTAACAAAAAAATTATTAATTCTTAGCTACCGTTAGATTAACTTTGTATATATAAAGCAAATTTTTCCAAATAGCATTATTACGTTGTGATTCAGGATAGCTAAAGTTATAGTCTCCAAGCACATAAAACTGCGCAAAGAGATAAAATGTATAATGAAGATCAATATAACAACTATATATAAATAATTTTTATTACTTAAATAAATGCTAGAATATTTCTCTTAAGTTATGGAAGCTATCTTTATGTACATCGAAATTTATCTTTAAAAATACATGATTCTAATATTGTATTAAAAACATTTTCAAGTTGCTTAACTAAATGTTAGATTAACTTTCTTAAGTTATGAAAGTTATCTTTCTTGTACGTATATTTCTTATCTAATAAAAATAAATGGTTCTAATATGGCATAAAAATAACTTAATGTTGTTTAACTAAATGTTAAATTAGCTTTCTTATTTACAAAAGCTATACATCAATTTCTTACTTTAAAAAATAAATGGTATTTAAAATAATGTATGTTGCTTTACTAAATATTAGATGCTATTAATTTCTTATTTTAAAAAGTAAATCATTACAGTATTCAATTTTAAAAAGTTATGTTATTTAACTAAACCTAAAAATTAAGTTTCTTATGTTATAAAATCTATCTTTCTTGTACATCGATCGATTTAATATTGTATTAAAAAGTGCAGGAGGTTTAAAAATTTTTTATATAGTCTTACATTTAATTTTGCATTTTTTTCTTTGAAAACTTGAAAACGTAACTATTGTTTGTAATTACAATTATTGATGAATTGAAATTTTTCTACATATTTTATAAACAGAATTTTTAAATAATTGATTGGAATAACACTGTTTGATTTCTTAATAATAATTTGCTTACTATTAATATTTTCTATTAAGTTAAGAAAACTAACATTATTAGAATTTCCTTAAGAGCTATTTTAATATATTACACTTAATTATAGCGTTTTGTTTTTATTCATAATTATATGATTTTGAATTATTGTTACTTTTTACCAATATTTTTTAGTGAACTTGAAAATTTAATGATTTTTTAAGAAAATTTCATTTGATGCCGTTTTATAACATTTAATTCTAAAATTTTAAATTCTAATTTTATGGCATTTAATTTTGCCTTCATATGGTAATAAAACGTTTTTGATTTGATTTTGTTTATTGCTATTATTTTCTCGTAAATATGGAAAATTAATGATACTATGAAAAAGTTTCATTTTATGACAATTAATTCCAAATAGTTAGTCTTTGCATTATAATAATATGATTTTGAATTGATTTTGTTAACTTATTTTAATATATTTTAGTGGATTCTATACATAAGAGGCAAAACCAGAAAAAAACCTCCATAACATTGTTGATTTTTCCATTATTGCTTTTAACTGCAAAAGTTTTGGCTTTATGCCATAATTATGCATTTCTTAATATATTTCCTGATTAATAATATTTAAGTAGACTTAAATAATTGTCAGTTTTTTTTTTCCCGAGTGCTGTCGATTTATCGAATTTCTATAGTTGTAGGAAAAATAAATCAGTCTTAGCCATTATAATTCACTATCGCTGTTTAAATTACTTAGAATTCATAGATAAGTCAATTATTTCATGCATTTATATTTGAATCAAAATAAGAAAATATTCCCCAAATAGATGGTGTCATCTTAATAGATAGTAAAGAAAGTAAAACCATTGAATGGCTGATGATATTCTAGGGGAAATTTAATATACACCATTTATTATATTTAATTCTTAAAACTTTGATATTTCACTCTAATAATATATTCCTGTTATTATTTATTGGTAACATTTTAAAGAAAATTCAGAAATGTTGAAATATTATTAGAGAATTTCATTAAATACCATTTTGTCACATTTGACTCTAAAAATTTGGTTTTTGTATCGTAATAAAATGTTTTTAAATCGGTTTTATTTCTTACAAATATTTTCTAGTTATTTCGAAATTTATGGATATCATGAAGAAATTTCATTATGCACCATTTTATTTTATTATACTGAAGTTAAAAGTGTTTGTCTCATATTTTAGTAATATGTTCCTGATCTATCATTATTTACTACTAAATTTCTTATTTAATTTGAAAATTTAGTGATATTCTTGGGAAAATTCATCATAATACATTTTATTGTATTTTATTACTGTTAGTTCTAAAGTTTATGAATTTATACTGCAATAAGTGTACCTGACCTATTATCGTTTTCTGTCGTTTTCTAGTATATTTGGAGATTCAATGATATTCTATGAGAATTGTATTATGTGTGATTTTATTATATTTAATTCTAAAGTATTGCTTTGCATTGTCATAGTATGTTTCTGTATGAGTATTCAAGATAAATTTATTCAGGTTCTCTTTATTGCCTAGAAAAGCACTCAAATTTTGATTAAGCCTTCTACATTCTTGATTAGATTCTGTACTTTATTTTGACATAAATGAGCGAACGAAGTTGCTGTACCTAAGTATTTTGTATTATTCCTCCATTTTTGGAGTATGAGTAGAAAATACTAGTTGACATATTTTCATGGTTACTTTGAATATTTCCTACCTGTTCAACATTTGTTTTATTATTAAACTTTTATGAGAGAACAAAATAAAATGTTTTTTATCAGATATTTTGAATTAAATAATTAAATTTATTTATAACTAAGTACATTTTATGTTTATAAATCTTTATAATTGAAAAGCATACAAGGGTAATATAAATGTTGCTATTATCCTCTTATTATAAGTGTCACTATTCTTTTTCAAATCAAATGCAGTTAAATATGTTTTGAGCAAACATAGATAAAATCTTATTTTTATTAGATAAAATTATTGTTAATAAAAGTAATAATCAAACAGTAATAAAAATAATTCAAAGTTGTGTTATAAAAATAATACTCATACAATTATAAAAATAATTCAAAATTATATTATAAAAATAATAATCAAACATTTTATCAGTTAATAGTAATGTACGATAGTCATATTTATTAATTATTGATAATTAGCTGAATTTTAAAGTGCGTTAATTCTAAGAATGCATCCCATTTTAGTACTCTGAAAAGTAAAATTTAATCAAAGCTGTGAATTTTGAAAACAATTTCTAATTAACTACCAAAAAGGAGGTAAGCTTCAAGAGGCATTCTAAGTGCCATTTATCAAACACTTAGAATGAAAAATATTCTCATTCATGACACGTAAATTATCATAATAGTAGTAAATTTTTATAACCAGGGTTTAAGAACAGAAGGAGGAGCCGGAATAACATAATTGGTTGGGCGTTGGACTCGTGCCCCTTAGGTACAACTCGAATCAGCCGACCAAATATTCCCCTTGATGGCGGTGACTGACGTACCTATAAATCTGTCAAGGTCTCAAAGTCCTCCATGTCGTGAGTAATACCACTGAGGGTACTGGTTCAGAGTTAATCGTTCATTGATTCAAGTCTAAATTGCCATCTGTGGATGATTGAATGAAAATGCATAAAGGAGATCCACCCCTTAAAAAATGTTGTGACTGTGAGTGGCAAAGTCATACTTTTGGCCCTAGATGGCGCTACTGAAAAAAATCGAGAAACGCACCCTATCAGTTTAAAATCGTTGTCTTCACAACAGCTGACTTGTCCCATGGCAAGTGTCATAAGAAACAATAAGAACAGAAGGATATGAATAGATTAAAAGTTTTAAAACATAATCCTTACAGAAATGCAAGAGACTTTTAAAAGCGTTATTCAATATCCATGTAAAAATTGATCGAGACATTTTTCTTTAATTTTTTAATCAAAATACGTTATAGCCATGATATCCTACTAATATGTATGCCTTGACAAATGAACTTATGTTAAAACTTTAATGGCCGTATTACCCTAGATATTAATCCAAAAGCTCAATGCCTCCAAGTATCAACCCTTATTTTTAACATTCTATAAGCGAAACCTTATAAAAAAAAAATTCATTTGTTGGTGATGGCACCTTTAATCAATCAAAATAGGATTAGAGTACTTCCTTCGTAAAAGAGAATCTCCATACTTTACAACCAATGTCATATCCGTATATCCTGGAAGAAAAATGTATAATTAAATATATGCATAAATCTTTTTATTTTCAAGTTTTCAATAAAGTCATGGTACATTTTATAAATTGAAAGAGACTAAAAACATTATAGATTTTAATTACATCCAAATAAACATATAAATATCAGTTTAATAATTACATATATTGCAAGGGCAGATAAATATTTATAGAATAAAAAATATCCAAATATGTATTTTTCTTACTCTATTCATTTCACTATTTTCCGAAACGCGTATATCTGAAATAAACTTGTCAATGATCCGTAGTTTTTGATCCTGTTTTGAATATAAATGTCTATATTCTTAACAATTAGTATAATTGGACCATATAAATCTTTTATAATCATTTGATTAATTTTAAAATATTTTTTTAGTATAATGCACTATTTGTAAAGTAGGATAAGCGGGTATAAAATCAGCTGTGTCTGTCAGTATAAATATTTCAAGGTAGGGAAACTAAAAGTGGAAAATAGCTACTTCTTGATAAAGTATGTTCATTAAAAAATTTCAAATATTTGATTAGATTTCAAATTGTTTGTGATTATAAAGTGGGACTATGTTAAATACGTTTTTACTACGCGAGATATACTTTGCATGCAACTAAAAGTGAAATGAAAAAACAATATACAGAACAATATACAGAACAATATTTATGAATTTGTACACGATTCTTATCGGAATGGAGCTAAAGCAGGAAAAAAATTCAATGTGTGCTTTGGTCACATAATTCCAAATCGTCTATGCCTCTTTCTTTGTCATTTTTGTAGTTACCAAGTATTTTGTAATCCAACTGAAGATATTGATTAACTCAAAATTAGAACCAATGAGGCTGTATTTAGTGTGACAGTCTAAATTGTGGACAATGACTTGGCGAGAATTTGAATAGTTCTTTTGATTCTTTGAGTTACTGAGAATAGTGACATTGAAATTTACAGAAGTTTAAGAATTTTTTTAATTAAAAATTTTTACAATATGCAATCGCATACAAAATGATAATAGTTTTTTATAATAATTACGCGTAATCAGGTGTAAATATTGTTATATTTCGATTTTTCCAACTACAGCATTAAAACTCCTTTAATGTCAGAGAAGTTGTTATTCGCAGTTTACCAAGTAACTATTCTCCATTTCCCCTTCTTAAGTATGTAAAATGTTCCTAGAAGAGACTTCCACATTTGGATTTATACAAATCCTTTAGATGCTTCTACTTCAATCTTTAAATATTTATAATATTTTGTAATCTGATGCCTCACGATTCTTTTGAAGTAAAGACAGGATTGTACTTACACCACTTTACCTCTCACTTACAGAGATGGAAGGAAGACGAATAGTATCAGCTATCACCGAAGTTATAATTTTAGTTCTTTCTGCAGTGGCTAAACGAAATTAGTGGCTAACGCATCGGAAGTAAGAAACCCAGTTTTCGATATTTTCAGTGGCTTTGATCACGAGCGATTAGCCCAGGAGAAAGAGGGCTGTAAAAGTTAATGTTTCTTAAACCGATTAATGCTCGAAATGCGAGTCATTTGTGAATAACGCTTTTTTTTCCAAATTGAGTTAAAGCCTGAGAAAGTGATTTACTTGGCCGAGCATTCTAAATTATTCACTCATTTGTGTCTCAAACGTTTGGCAGTTTAAACTTAAGAAAGTACGTAATAACTGGAGATTAAAGAACTGTTTGTTTTTATCTTTAATATCAAGAGCACTGGCTGGTGGAGCGAACGTTTATCGAGTGAAAATTATTAAGTCTTAGAGGCAGTGGGTACAATTAAGAGTGAAATTCAGCGGAAATCTATAAAAAAAATTAGACAAAGTATGTGACTTTTTGCATGCGAAATTTCGAAATTTATGAAAAGACTGTAAAATGATATGATAGTATTTTTCTTTTAGTCGTGGTTTCTCTTCATTTTTATTGTTATTTTTTCTTCTAAGATGTTAGTTTCTATACCCTTATTCTAGATGTCATTTTGAACCGCTCCTTTGGGTTGTTGGGTTTGGGATAACCGCTCCTTAGATTAGATATCTTAGGGCACTTGCCATAGACAAGCCCACTGAGGAAGTAAGATATTTAAGCCGAGTTTGTGCAATAGCTTTTGAGGATGAAGACCCCTAAGTACCAAAGGTAAAAGTCTAACTTCTATCTCATATGAAGGTGACATTCACACTCTCACTAACACAGTCCCTTTTTACAGTGGAGCTCTTTCATACCTCTCACAGATAGAATACATAGCAAAGAGCAGCCATGCTCGAAGCCATGCCGAGACGCCCAGATCACGGGGAAGAAGCGTTCTTTCGACGCTTCTTCTTATGCAGGACGTCGGAATACTGTATTGTAATATTTATGTTAAGCTACAATCACTGGAAGTTTTTAACACACCCTTTTTTATTAATCTATATTTCTTAGATTTCCTAGAATTCTTGAATTTGAATACTTTGTACCTCCTGTGGTCAAAAGGTAAATTTAATAACCTGATATTTTATGAATTTGAGTGTCAGTTAGCTACTGAAGGGATTTATTCCATATTCTGTTCGTAAATTGAATTATCATGTTTTGAAACTTCTAACTCCATTTAAGTGATAGTTTGACATTACAATTCCGTATTATTACCAATTCGTAAAATTCCTTTCCGGATATTTTAGCATCATTTCTGAAAATCTAGTTATTTCGAATTATTCCTAACTGATTGGCGATCTTGGTAACAAAAAAGGAGAATTTTTAAAGATGCAGGAACTTTTGCACTATCTCTATTAGCAGCCGAGGCCTAAGTTTCTTTTAGAAACTCCGATACCCTTCTCTGCACAACCGATCACTCCGCAATCACTGAACGAAGCAGTATCGACATTTTGTAGTGCAGGATTTGCCCTTATTGAAAATTCCATACCCAGTTGGGAGAATATGAAAGAAGTTTTCATATAAAGAGGCAATTCCCTGTTTGGAGTTCTAACCGTAGAGAGAGTTCTACAACTTTTGTGCTTTACTGTTATTTAATCTGCGATGTGTTCGTTGTTAAGTTGCTGCTAGTATCTACAAGTGTTTATCCTAGTTGTGTTTTTATAATTCGAATTCCGTCTTTTCAGGAATTTTCAAAATAAGAAGTCATCTTTCGTTATATATTATATTGAATTGGGCCTCTTTTGCTGAACATTTACTGAATAATTTCTGTAGCGGTGTAAAAATTACATGAAAGACATTACAAATCTAAAGTGTCATATAAAAAGTTATTGAAATAAAAGTCGGAAGTCTCTCGGAAGCAAAAGTATCATCTTATTAAAAAGCAAAATACATAAACAAACCTTTTATTATTGATTAGTTTTACATTATGATGCCAACGATTGGAGCCATCTAGTAACAAATTTGAGAAAAAATGGTTTCGATATTAGTCATTTTTATAGGGGAATTATAGAAAAGAATCATAGAATATATTAAAGACAAAGAAGTTAAAATTGATAAATTTCACAGTAAAAACATTTCAAATAGTCTTTTATTTATAGATTTTTTTTTCTTTTTCTCAAAAATTTAGATATCAAGGCAAAATTCCATTTGTTCCTTTGTGATCATGTGATATTTCTGAGGTAGGCGTTGCCTTCCATAGCTCGCAATAGTTGGTGTCGTGTAAACACTGCTTGAAGTTACTTATTATTTTTTTCGGGTTCTGTGATCGCTGAGTATTATGAAATGACATATTTCACTGAAAAGTGCATTTATTCTGAGATAGAGTCTTTCAATTTATTTGATGATACATGCTTAATTTTTGTGGAACGATCGCGATTCAACAATATGTAAACCATCAGACCATGCATATTTATTGTCAAAAATGTTCCTATAATCGTCAAATTGATCTTCCAGAATCGTATCGGAAGTGCTTCTAGTTTTTAACTAATCTGAAATATCCAGAAAAGGAGCTGCTTTTGTACGCCATATATTTCCTTCCTGTTTCAAGTGCTGATAAGTATGTAAAATTTATTCTTTTTAAAAGCTTAGGTTTTATGAAAATATTTTTATCTGTGGTCATTTTAATTTACTTGTAAATGATTATGTAAACGACAACAATTATTTATATTCAGAGATGGGGGAATTACATAATTTTGTTTCGTTAAAACTGAAACCTATTTTTATTTGTAATAATAAGTGTCTGAATGTATCTTATGATGATCATTTCATAGCTTTATTTAATGGTCAGCATTTTATCTGATGTTTATTTCAGTAACTTTCCTATCAATAAAAATTATAAACCCTTAGAGCAATCTGTATTGATAATCTCCATTTAATTTGGGTCTATACATGCTAATAAGCGTGATGTCAATATTTGTAAAATGTATTTATAAAGAGCTAATGTTTTTTATTATTATTTAGTATTTATTCTTAGAGACAGATTTACAAACACATAAAGAGTGCCGTATTTAACTTTTTGATATTTTATATGAGGTTTATACTAAATTCAGTGTGAATTAAAAGTTTTAATAACAAAGTTCCCTTCAGTTATTTATATAAAATTCAAAATTTTTGAAATATTAATAGTTTTAGTATGGCTTTTAGTGCTTTTGAAATCAAATGTCTACAGCTTTCCAATCCCTAAAGTGTTATGTAATGTTTTATTCATCAATTGCACTTTACTTTTAAAGCTTTAATGCTTCTGGTTATATTTAATTTTTAAATTCATAATGGGGCAAGTAACTTTTAAATTTGTTGTATATTAAAGAGTATAGACTCCATATTTTTTAATTCTTAATAGATTTTTAAATCCTTTTTTAGATTGATTGTTTTCATATATTAAATCGCATTTTATAATATTCTTGGAGTATATATATAATATAATATTCTTCATTAATTGTACTTTTATTTATTTTTTTGGGTTTTATTATTAATTTTGTAATGCACTTTGCAGACAGAAAAAAAAATAATTACATTTTTTTTGTAATAAATAAGGATGTATTTGAATAACGTTTAATAGCAAATAAAGTAATCGATAGTATAAAAAATATTCTTTCAAATGAAAAAAGTCTAACATTAAAAAATATTTCTTAGATTTCAAAATCGTCGACATAGTCTATAACTTTTTCTTTCATTGGAGTTACTATCATTTATAATTTAATAAGTACTTTCACTTTTAATTTTAATGAATTTTATTGTAATTGTATCCAAACATAATTCATGTAATCTTGCGTCCATTATGACTGAATAATAATTTCTAAATTTTGATTAAATACGTATTTAAATTATAACTGAAAATTGATTATAATTTTTCAATTTATTTACCTTTTTTTGTATTGCCATTTATGTGTTTACAGGATAAAAAACTACAATTCCGTTTGCCAAACAAAATAGCACATTTATGTAGAATGTTGCTGATGAAATTGATGAGGTTATCAAATCTTTACTCATAAAAAAGTCGTCAAAATCAAAAGTCGTGAATTATTTGTGAAATGTTTTTTTTAATTGGAATGTGAAGCTTATTTTTTAATATCAACGTTGACTGCTTCTATATTGATTTCAGTGGCTTATGCAAGGATGTAAAAGCTGTATTACAAGCTATTAAACATGCACAATCATACAAGAACTAGATTCGTTTTTAAATTATGTTTCATTACAAAAATTAATCTAATAGTTAAATTCTCATTATTAAAGTAATATTTGAAATTTTTGCCTAAATAGATTTAATTTATAGCTTTGACTAAATAAATGATTTTACTTCATATACCATGACGAATATCTTTAACTAAGGAATGATAAGGATTTCATTTTATATATCATACCTGAATAAATATTTATCACAAAAATAACTATGTTTTGAATTAAAATCATTGCATTAACGCGTTTTTCCGTGAGTGGAAAAATAACATAAGTTAAAATAGCGTATTTAACTATTTTGTTTTCATACATGTAAACTAAATACATACGTGACATTCTTCTGTTTGTGAAATAAAGTACGCGTTTGGAATGAAATTTTAAAAGCATTTCATATATAATAAACCATTCCCCAAGGAGGTAAGAGCAATGCCATAATTGTATATGGTATATTCTAGTAAATTCTGTAATTCATTCAAAGTTTTCAGAATCAGGTATCGTTATTGGATAATGGAATCAAGGTATATAGTTACAAAAAAATTATTTTTCTGGTTATGTAACATAGAAAATATTTTGTGCTTGGGTAGTGAAACTGCTTTGATGCAAAATTGTTTTAAATTTTGTATCATACTGCATAGAATTATCACTTTTTTTTAAAGTAAAATTTGGAATATTTGTTTCTTCAAAATTTCGAAACAACTTTGGCTTTTATCAAATGCATTTTTATTTCATATGTAAATTTTCAACATTTTATGAAAAAATTAAAAAATATCAGTATTTTATTCTATTTTTCCACAATTTCATCGCAAATCTAGTCATTTTTAAAAACAGAAAATAGAATTGATACTTTTTAAAGATCAAAATACATGCCATTGAAACAGAATAATCAAATGTATATATGTTGGAAGGATTAAATGATCTTTATTTAAAATTTCTTAATGACGATACACAGGTTTTTTTTATATATAAAAGAAAGCAAAATCTTTGAGGATCATTTTTATAATAAAAACTACACATACCTGTAATTAGAGTATTCAGAAACTTTTCTTTTAAAAGCGAATGCTATTCACGAAAAGATAAAAATTCAATTAAAAACAGGTAAAAACCAAAAACTTTCGTCTTTACTTTTTAATCTTTCCAATTAAAAATCTCAGTTCTTCATATCAAGCAATTTCCTGGGATTCGCCGTTTCGTACTTCGATATTTTCTACCTCAGAATAATAATAATAAAAAAAAATTCTCCCCAACCTCAAGTGAAACAGGAGATAAGAAAAAGTAATCGAAATCCTGTCTAGAAGAAGAAGATACGGGAGAAGTAGAAAAAGGTAAAGCCTTTCCATAAGAAAACGCTTATAAGGCGTAAGATTTAAGCGCAAGATATGATAAAAATCATCCTTAATCTCGTTTTTAAGGCAGCAGAAAAAAAATTATAATATAATCGCCTAGTTTGAACGTCGAAAACTGGGTATTAATCAAAATTGAAGTAAAAGGCTATACCATTAAAGCCTCCTAGTCCCTTAAATCCCTTATATCCTTTTATCCTTCCCATGGCTAAAAGAAAACTTTGTGGCCAGAAGCAAGCCATTCTTG
The DNA here is from genome assembly GCA_026543055.1 of Argiope trifasciata. Lineage (NCBI taxonomy): Eukaryota > Metazoa > Arthropoda > Arachnida > Araneae > Araneidae > Argiope > Argiope trifasciata. The sequence continues at coordinate 704,423 of JAPMOQ010039254.1, forward strand.
AAAAATAAGAATGAATGGCGAAAGAAAATTTAAGCATTCAAAGCATCAAATCCCTCGTCTCTTCCCTTCCCATGTAAAGGAGGGAGAAGGAAGAATTCCTATTTGCATAGAATACGATTCCCTCAGCTTTAGCATTTAAGTCACATAATGGTGACATTTTCCCATTGTCTGAGCTGAATAACGTAATTTCGGCTTTGAAAATAACTTTTGAAATATTTTCTTTCAATTCATTGGGCTTGTCTGATTACCATGAGTTACTTAGTATGCAAAGGGGGGGACTGAGAAAGTTTTCCAATCCAGGACCGTCTGGAGAGATACGAGGCAATTTCGAATATTGCTTTGGGCGAGTGATTTTATAGCCATTAGCTGGTAACGATCAAATTCACGTATGTGCTTAAGAATTTCATTTCGAACCCTCTTGTTGTAACGATTTCTGCTCCCGAGCAGACAAGTTTCTTTTATACCCCTTCTTTTGTTTACCTCCTCGTCTCCTCATTTGCCAAATGGTACCTCCATTAATAACAGGGTAAACACAATTTGCCAAATAAAGAATCCTTTAGTGGGGATGGGCTTCATTTTTAATCGTGTTGTAAAACTTAAACGCATATATGGATCGTTGAAGAGCAATGTTTTCTCAGGGTGCTTCTTTTTAAAGTCGTCACTTTAAACATAGTTACTTTTATTAGTTCGGAATTAAATAGTGATAATGATGGCAGCTTCTGTTTGCTCTTTGAAGTTGTAATCGAATTTCTTAAAAATGACAATTTACGTGTTTTTAATTTTAGAAGTATCTTGAGTATTAAGGGAATTTAAGTGGATATAAAAAGTTTTAATATGTTTCGAATTTTCTAAGTGAATGCTTTTTATAAGACTTGAATTACAAATTTTTCACTTTTTATTGGATTTTAGGGAGTTTTAAGATTTCTAGTACTCGCATTAGTAATTTGTTGTCAGGTTTTTAGCAAATATTGGTTAATAATAATTCATTACAATTTCATATTTCCTCGGAGTTACCACATTTATAGAAAATCATAACATGTACACTATGTACACTATATGTATGTTTTCTGTAAGTATTTTCCCTTAAGTGGAGAGTTCAGGACTGAACTTTGAACTAGGGGGAGGTAGGCTTAGCACTCATTTTGAGTTTAATTATAATTCGCGGTGGTTATTTGAACGTAAAAGATGACCAAGTGACAATGAGAAATCATTTCTTTACAAATTCTAATAAAATTCTGATAGAATTTTAAAATTTTAAAGGTTTCTCAGATATAATGTTTTGTGCATAGCACCAGATACAGATATAATAAAATTTCTATTTCCTTTTAAATTTTTGTCAGCTCAATTATTAAAAAATATTCACGAAATCTCTAAGCCATATTTTAAGATTTTTTTTTATACTTTAACAATTTCTAAGAAAAGCCTAATGCAAATATTCTACTTTCACTAAAAGGTAGGTCTATGCTGTTAAATGTAATTTTTCTTATAAATTATCCTGTAACGTATAATCGGCTTCATTTTTAATCCTCCTGTAAAACTTTATTGTAAGCGTATCTCCTTTGGCTATAAGATACTGATTATATTTAAGTTTAATTCAATTAATTAGGAATAACTTAATGTCTTTGATTTTGTCAAATCTCCAGGCATTGAAACCGTGTTATTTAACTTGTCTTGCATTAGTTTATTGTGTGTACTGTTCTTATAAAAATCAGTCTCTGGACATCATAGTATATTTTAAAACGTAATTGCACGCTTCATTAATCTTCTAAATTTCACGGTATTGCTATTTCTTCATAGTAGCCTTGTAAGCTACACAAATATTAAATAAAATATTTCTTCCTTAGCATTTAATTAAGAAAGGAAGTTATGTGATTCAACATTTGACGAAACAATAAAAACGGTTTGAATTTCAGAGCAACAACTGCTGTTGAAAATCATAATAAAAGTGTTTTTAAAATATTTTTTTCAATTCTGATAACATTTTCGCTATTAATAAGTCATCATTATTAAAGGAATGTCTTTTAACGGCAAGATGGTATAAAAATCAATTTTGTGCTGCAATGATTTCGTAATTTATAATTCGAAAAATATCAAAAATTTATTTAATTTAATTTTGAATTCATTAAAATTTCTTATAACAGTTTCATAATATCTCCGAAGTGCAAATTTCCATCTTTAAAACATGTTCGTACTAAGTTCGGTGGTTTTAAGTTAAACAATTTACCTTTGTAGAGTGCCGACACCCCGCCTTTATTATTAGTAAAGATATCGGTAAATCTAAGCAAGTTTTCTTACTAGTTGCCCTTCAATAGGTCTAAAGAAATACGTTGGTCTTTAGAGCGATCGCTTAAACTACCTTTCTTATTATGAATGTCTAAGAATGAGAAATTAATAAAAGCCACCTTGAAAAATAATAAATTAATTCCTATGAGGGATAAAATATTAAGAATACCCCTTAAATATTTATTATTCTTGATTAAAATACTAATTCATAACCTTCTAAAAATCCAAAAATAACAAATATTAGACTGTTGACTTTATTATTTTAAGTTTATGAAAATTGTTGTTAGAAATGTGATAGGATATACTTTTAAAATGCAGATTTTTATATTCTTCTGAAAGAAAGATGAAGATATATAAGTATTTAATAGTGATATTATTTGGGTACAAATCGTTAGTTACCTGAATATTCCTACAGTAAGAAAATGGTAAAAAATTTGCAAGAATATTATATTGATCAATAATAAATGTGTTCTTTTAAAAGAAAACTACGATAATTTTCATAAACATTGAATAATCATATCTTTCTTAAATATGTTGTCAATTAGCAAGATATTAGGATAGAAAAGTGCTAATAGAAGTATTAATAAGTTAGAAGAGAAGTGTATATTATTAATATCTAATAGATTCATTTTCCCCCAAACCACAAAGAGTAGCAAGCTGTTTCAATAATGCGACAGTGAAGAGAAAAGAAATATTAATTATTAATATAATTCTGATGTTGAAAATGTTAACAGAATTATGGGAATATATTAATGTCAGATAATATTTAATGAATACTTACTTCAAACAAAAGATCAATCAGGTGTATAAACATTATATGAAGAGATCATCCTATAAAAATATTAATAATAAAAAAAAATTCTACAGTAAAAAAGTGTTCTTAAAATTTATGGAATATTATGGTAATATTTAATGATGACCCTATTAAGACTTCTCTCTGATAAAAAAATGTTTAGCTATATAAATATTGCAATAATAATTCAAAAAGAATTGCAGATTATTAAATTCTATTGTTAAAAATATTAATGGAACTGAAAGAATTTATTGATGTGAGATCATATTTATTGATTACATTCTTCTGTAAGAAAAATATCAACAAGGAATATAAAAAATACATGAAAAGATAATCATTTAAAAAATATTAATTATCAGATATTTTTATAGTAAAAAGTTTTTTTTAAAAAAAGGAATATTTTAATGTTATTTAATAGTGACCATCTTAGGAATGTCACTGGGGAATGTTTTAGTCTTCGTAAACGTTAAATATAAAATTTTTATCTACTAAAAAATTTAAGTATTTTCATATAATGTTTGGTTAGAAGAGTTTACAAAATTTATAAAAGTAACATGCAGGGTTTAAAGATTATAATGTAACAGCTAAATTTCATAATGTAATTGAAAAAATAAGTAAAACATTTTAATTATTGTGAAACAAAAAAGATTTGCTACAACCATCCTTTAAATTTTACTTATTATGCTCAAAGTGCAGCTTTAAAGTTTCAAATGAACATTCTGATGTTTTAGTGCTTAAATATAATTTTCCGTATCCCCAAAGAATATATAGTTTATTTCTTAATACGCAATCCCAGTGAGTCTTTAAAGTGCAAAATTTCCCTTCAGTTTTAAAAGTTTAAAATAATATTAACAAGCAAATGTAAGAAAATAATTTAACAAAAAATTATGTAAAATTGCAACAAAAGTGAAGGAATATATTGATCTAGATCATATTAAATTAATTTTTATGGAAAGAAGATTAATATAGTATATTAACATTACATGAAGAAATGATCCAACAAAAAATCTTTGTTATCAAAAACTTCTGCAGTAAAAACGTGTTCACAAAATTAAAGGAATATTTTGATGAAATGTAATGGTGACCATCATAAATCACTCTGAACAATCCTAAGAAAAGCTTAAGTTTCACAAGCTCAAAAGATTAAAATATTTATATAAGAAATCATAAAATTTTCATATAAAGCTTTGATAGAATAGCTTACACAATAAAGTATCATAAAGAGTATAAGGTATTAGTCATTCTTACTATAATTGAGAAACTAAAGTAAGGTACAATCTCAAGCATTTTAAAATAAAAAATTGTGTCACAGCCTTTCTTTACATTTTACTAATGATATTTAAAGTGCAACTTTAAAGTTTCTAATGAACAATCTGATGGTTTAGTCCTTAAATATTACTTTCCATATCCCCAAAGAGTATAAAGTTTATTTCTTAATACGCATTCCCAGAGGGTCTATAAAGTGCAACATTCCCACCCGGTTTTAAAAGCTCAGCCACTTGAGTTGTCTTTCCAAGTAATGACTCTACAATCCTCTATCCTACACCCTCTTACCCCACCCATTCTGAGAGGGCTGGTATGTTAACAACAGTTAAAGGCAGTGTGTTGTAATTAGCCAACTCCATGCGCGATATCACCCACCCCTTTCCTTTTCAGTGATTCACCATTAACTCTACCACCAAATCCTGCTCAGCAACATTCACGGAATGAGCATTATTGCCATGCCCAGTGTTCCTAAATAGGCATCTTGGTTTGTTTGAGCAGTTAGTTAAAGCTGGTCCCGGTTCAAACTAACAGCCCAGACAGCAGCATTGAATGCGAAAGCAATCGGGGTTTGAATGTGGGCGAAGAAGTTAGATTAAAATAGTTTCAGATTCCCCCTTTTAAATGGCATGGGGAGGGGTTTGTTCCGGCTTTGAATGGTCCATTCAAGAGTGTCGTGGACATCTGCGTAAAATTTCTGGAGAGTCCGTTTCCGGATTCAGTTTCGCCTTTTATTCTGGCGAGAGTAGGGGTGAGGGGGACAGTTTGGGATGGGATTTCGGGAGTTTTAGAATTGGGGGATGGGAGCTAGGGTAGCAGAGAGTGTTGAAAGTGGAGGTTTCCTTCCTGTCTAGATAGGAATCTTGGAGACAGCTGTGTTCAAGTTGGAATTCATTGGAAAAGAGTTAAAAGTACACTTGCGGTGAAAGAGATGGGATTTTATTGGTAATTTTCCGAATCTTTTCGGACCGTTTGATTAAAAATCGATTGTGGTTTCGTTTCTTTAAGTCAGATTGTTTTCTTTCGTCTGAAAGGATTTATCGAAAAAGAAATCCTAAGGTAATTGTTTTTAAAAATAAAAATGATAAAAAATTATATATTTCAAATTTGTTGTTGAGAAACTTTTGTATTATATAATGTCCAGATTTAACAATGTTTCATATAAAATAACTTGTTACGTCTATATTATCACTGATAATTTTGAATAGAAATATTAGAAAAGAGGCAGTATTGAGAAATATTCAAGCTTGTTTTTTGCCTGAGATAATGATGAAAATAATTGTGGTAAGATTTTGGAATATATCTACATAAGTTTAATTTAAAATATTTGTCAAGACGATGTATGGAATCTATGCCGTTATTTTAAATAGATTTATTAGAACGAAGCAACTTAGAACAAGACGAGAATGATAATATACCCATCACTGATGTGCCTCAGCTTTTATACATATATATAGTTTCGTGAACAATACAAGTTGAAGATTTAAAAAATACCCAGAGCCTTCCGGGTCTCAAATAGACAACAGATAAAATTTTAAATATAATAGTTTCTGTCTTTATATAGAGCATCGGTATTAGGATTCAAACCCTGGACCAACCAATGGAAAATGAGATATTTTCCCGATTATGTCATGGCGAATAATATTTATGCTGATTTACGAGGCGATATGTTCAGTTAATGGGTTACACTGCCATCAATATTTCCATTTCTTTACATTTTTGAAAGGTAAAGAAATAAACTGCATTTTGGGGAAACAATAACATCTTATTTTTTTATTTTCACAGCTGGTTTGAAAAATCCGTGTAATCATTAATGATGCCATAAAAAAGTTTCTCGATAGATAAGAAAATATTTAAAAGGCATAACCGAAATTAAAATGTATCTTTTTCAGTAATTCTTGTCAAATTTAGAAAATTGAGATGTTATGATAATATTGAAAAACATTAATATACTTTTTTATGAATATATATATTTCAGAATAATTTAAGAAAACATTCACATAAATCGCAATTTTTTATCTTAGTAAATGTAATATAAAATTGATAAAATTAAAGAATTTAAAGCTGTGAATGATAACTTAAATTTTACTGTAATAAATTATGTTATTTCTCTAATTATACTCAATTTGCTTTTAAGCTGAATTTGATTGTTTTTTATACAAATAAAATTTATGAAGAGTCGGTTCATAAATATGAAAAAAAATGAAGGCATCTTTGCAAATTGAAGAAAATTTTCCACGAGACAAAACACTTGACGAAAAAAAAAGATTATTGTGTTATTATTACATTTTTTTTCTTAGTATTTCTTTAAAAAAACTTTTTTCTTTTCTTGGATAGAAGTAATAATATACTAGAATTGATATTGCTTGAATTAGTGTCAATCTCAATTTAATTTTAAATAAAATATTTTCTATTGTTTCATACTATTTAATCTGAGTAAAAAGCAATGCCTTTAACAAATTTATTCAGATGATTAGCAAAGGTTTTTTCAAAAGAATTGAAGGAAAAAAAAATAACTCGACAATTATAATCGAAAAAAATTACAAAAATTAAAAATTGAAACAAATAAAAAAGTTTAATAAAATTAACAATTATTTGCATAATGGATTATAAAATAATGTAATATTTTTTATACAATACTATTAGAAAAACTTAGTTCGAGATGGAGTTTGGAAAAAAGACTATTGAAAATTAATTGACTGAATGCAATTTTACTGCTATTATTCGATCTGTATTTTCTAATGGTTGTCTATTGTTTTTTTTTATCTATTATTTTAACTTGAAAAATAAGTATAAATGTAAGTATGAGTAAGAAGATTGTCTAGCTGCCTTCGGGAATGATTATTAAAAAACCTAAAAATTAACTTATCTTATAATTTATGAATATATTAATCAGCGTTTTACCAAATGAAAATAAATATTTAGAACGTTATTCACATGCATTCCACTAATGTTATGCAATTTCATAATTAAAGCGACCAAACCTATAAAAATATTTTAAAAATTAAAAATAAGTAAGGAAGTCTAGATACTTTTACCTGCTTCGCAAAAGAGACGTTTAATTTGTCCATAACTGTAAGCATGCTATTATAAGTACTGACAACTTTAATGAATTAGAGCACAACTTATGCAATAGAGTATGAAGCCACGTAATATAATGAAAATTCCCAAACAGTAAAAGTGAGCAAACATGCATACTAATTCCTAATCTGATTAAAGTCAAATGTTGCAGATGCTTCATATGAGATATATAAATAAGGTATCATATTATACTTAGCACTCTGTACATAAAGCTGCTTTCGGCTTGTCTTCTTTTGAAAGAAAGGCTGCTTCATAGTTCAGATTTCTGTTTTACAAAACATCTGTATTTTAACAATTGAAGGGTTTGCTGCAAAAAGGATGTAGCTCCAATTTGGAGGAATTTAGAATTACATAGGATAAATAAAATTCCTGATTCCTTTCGTGCCAGAAATATGTAGCTTTATATGTCCAATCTTTGTTCTCGAGTTTCTCAAGGGATGGAGCTGCCTGTCTCATTGAAATTTAGAATTTTCCGACATTTTTTACAACTTTCTTCAAAATTAAATAATTGGAGCTACCTCCTCTTTGAAGCAAACCTTTCAATTGTTTTTCTAATTATTATTATTTTGTTTTACTTCTATACAGAAGGTCAATAGTAGTAGCGACCAAGAAACTAATTTCAGAATTGTTGAAGATAAGTATTAATTTCCGATTAAAAATCGTTATTAGTAATGTAAAGAATTATACTTAATACTGTATAAGTTGTTGTTTAATGTTGCTTATATTTTATGAGTTGAAAGTGCTTTTTCCTACTTACTAAAAATAAGTTTTATATTTTTATATTGTCTTTTAAATTTTTATATAGTTTTACATGAATGTAGAATTTCTGCATGCTTGAATAATTAGAGCTACCTCTTTAGCGCAAAACCCTTCAATTCTAAATGAAAATACAATAGAGTTAAGTGTTAGAATAAAAATCACTGACTACAAAAAATAACAAGTCTTTTTTAATTGTTATATCCTGTATACATATAAGAATAAATGGGAATTAATATTGGTAAAAGCTAAAATGCCGAAAGGAAAATAGTTGCAAAAGAGAGAGAGAGACAGAATCTTTATTTTTCCTTTAATGTGAGAAAGGGTGATTATGTGGCGGGAGAAACTTATATTGCCAAACAATTTAATCTTCAAATATACCTTTTCAAAACATAATTGGTTTGAATCCAGTACTTTTTTAATACAGAAAGTCTAGCAATAATCAAAAAATTCTAATTTGACATTTTTATCAATCGTCTCATCTTAGACATACTTCCCTGAGTTTGAAAAACGCAATTTTAAGAAATGTCTGCTTATTTCTCTATAACAAATATAAATAGTCAAATGAAGCTATACAAATTGATTTAGACAGGTGAAATGTTTCATACCAAATTTGTAGATTTACATCAAATTTTCTGCAAAATCCGCTCAGAGGAAGTCTGTCTCTCTGGCTGTTCGAATATAATTTAGCACACTAAATGCAAAATTAAGTTAGTTAGATAGGTAAACTTCGATACAAAGAATAAAAATCTATACTCTAGGTATCAAATTTTGAGTATCAGTCTGTACTTTTAAAATTACTTGAAAAGGCAACAGTTCAAAGACGCAATGACTTAAATATATTATAATATAAATCTGGCATGTGATAATTTGTGACTTCATGTGTAGTTTTCTGTCAAATTTTTTCTGTTGATTGGCAAAATCGCACTTAAAACACAAATTTGGTTTTCTGTACTATTGATTGTATTCCAAGGATAATTTGTAAGGATGACATGAGAGATTCAGTAAAAATTCTAAATCTACGTCAAAATTAAAGCGTTTTCTGGGATAACATTTTTTAGAGAGCATGCAGACCACTTACACTGTTTTTTTTCTTCCTCTTCTTTTTTGTCGAAGTTTCAACAATGGTCAAAGTAAAAACACATTTGTAGAGAAAAAAATTAATTTATTGCCAAAAATGAAGAACAAACATGATTATTTATCCATGAAGATTGAGGCATTTATATTCGTTGGCCAGGATTTTTATAACTTTTTTCAAAAAAAAAAGTCATATCCCTTGGTGTGAGATGGGCTTTTAAAATTTTTATTTTGGAATTACTATTATGATGGTACTCCAACCAATTCTTCAGTTCAAGGAATATAAGATCATCACTTGGTTCTAAGATATATTCTCCATGGGAGAAAATGGTTTAAAACTAATGTAAGCTAAAATTTTTCTCGAATGAATTGATCAAGTCATTCAAATAAAGAATGATGAAATCCTATGCAAGCTTGCTGATCAACATGCTAAAATTGAGAAGTTGAAGGATGAATATTTAAGGTTTTCTGCAATATATTACTATCTTAAAAGAAATTTCAAAGAACTTTTGAATTAATTAGGGGCCTCGGAGAAGCTTTAAGACTCATTTTACAACATTAGCTGCAATCTTTTTTGAAGAGGATATAGGACATTTGATCTACGTATTTGACACATGCCAGGGTTTCAAGATGATTATTACGAAAAGCACCTATGATTGTTCCAAAATGTTGGTAATAAATTCATTTTATTCTCAGCACGATTTTTATGGGTCACCAGGGTTTCAAAATATGCATCTTCAGTCAAACAAATTTTTGAAGAAATATCTTGGACAGCTCGAGGAATTTTATTTGTTACAATATATAAAATAAAAGAGAAACGATGCGGTTTTAAAAATCAATACAAGGGTTGATGTGATTATGTATTCTATGTTTGCGTACAAAGAATTTTACGAGCAATCTAGCAAAGAATGGACGCTAAACACATAATTTTAGAATTGTAGCAAAGCAATACATGCCCCCAAGTCCCTTTGCAACCGCTCAAAAGCTGAACGACTTCATTGTTAAGAAAAAATTATTTGTAAAAATAATTTGTTTTTTATACAGAAAAATATAAATCATTTTTATGTGAAATTTTTTAAATTAATTTAATTACTATTTTACTTATGTGTTTGTTTCTACATAAAAGTGCGTGAGCTTTATAAATATTTTCACAATTTATTTGTGTTTCTTGGCAATTTTAGCATTTAAAGTAAAAAATTTTTAAGGATTTTAATTAAAGTTTAGGATTTACTTTTGAGCTCTTGATATTTAACATTGTTGCGAATTCTTCAAATGAATGGACATTAAATCAGTCACCCTAAAGAGAAACGTATTTACAGAATATATGTGACATTCTAATCTAATCTTTCAAAAAAAATACTCTTCAGATAGCGGAAGTTTTAGTGGAGAGGTGTCTAGAGAGTCGTTTAATATTTAAGGTTTTAGTATACTAATACTCAGATAGATACGAAGGTAAAAATAATGCAAACGAAGAATGAAGATATTTCTTAAAAATAAAAGATTTTTTTACACAATTAAATGGAAAAGTTTACAGAGGGAATATTTACAAGGAAATAAGAAATTGATTAAAACATGGATACATAAACAATAGAAAGTTAGATATTTTCCTCTTGAAGGACGTCAGAAATTTAAATGTAAAAAAATCGTACTGAAACATCTTACCGCGTGCTTTGCAATGCGTAAATGCTCGAATAGCGCGAAACATCTTTACCTAATGGTAGATTAGTAGCCTCTGATGGAAAATTAGTTGTGTTGGCATTTTGTAAATCCGATGGATGGCGTTGATCTGGAATGTTGCATTAATTAAAATTATCGTCCTCTGGTAAATTATCTAACCTTTTACAATTCTCGCTACAGATCACATAATTACAAAACAAAACAGTTCTATTCGATATCCTACATATATTCACAAATATTTGTAGTTAGTTAAACAAAAAGGAAGTTATATCCAGATATTGTAAAAACTCGAACAAGAGCACAAGAAAAAAGGACCTACACAGTTGTAAGATTACGCGAAATTTCTGCAAATTTGTCAGTCAAAAACATCGATGATCGAATGCCACACTTGCACATGTACGCTCAACAGCAGCTCTTTTTAGGGCGATTGCAGTAAACTTAGTACACACATTTTCAGGAAAGTTCCGAAACTACAGAAACCCTAGAAATTTCACTGCTGTCACTATATAAATCTCCAATTCTAAATAAATCGTCCAATTTTTTACCAAATAGTTAAATTAAACACTAAGTTATTCTTTAAAAAATAGAAATAATTTTAATTTACATAATTCACAACACTATTCATTCTTCAGTCGAATGCCCATACACCCAAAAACAACAAACACAGCAATAAATATCATTTTGTAATTGGTTCACAGAGCCTTTTGCAAAATAACTGAAGAAGGGCAGGACATTTAATCTGGCAACAATATAAACAAATCTATAATGAATGTTTGCGGATTGATGCAAAAATAAAATTTTATAATGCTAAAAATAAAAATTCGCAGCATATTCAACAAAAAAGCTACGTTTTTGATTGACTGAATCCTCCATGACTCAGATCAGACAACTTCTGCTCTCACTCATCTGTGAACGAGCTAATTTAAACTAATTAAGGAATTCAAACTTGATTATTAAACATGCAAAGGGAACAGAATATTAAGCTCTTTTAATTGCTAAATTAACCCTCCTTCCATGCGTTCAGGGAATAATAATTAGATAATGCGGTCACTCTGTGCAAAATTGGGAGTATTTAATTAATTTAAAATTCGGTGTCTGAGGGGTAATAGGTTTCTCCTGTTAATTGAACAATAAAAACAAAGATACTTTTCTAGGAATTTTACTGTTAATGTTATCATCGGATACTTTAGGTTTGAGAATGAGAAGAATTAATTCCCTATTCAAAGATCGTGAAAGGATCAGTATAATGAAGATGTTACAGCTCATGGTTAAAAATTGATCGTTAAACATATAAAGAGATGATTCGATTTTATTAACTCGCTATGCAAGCAGATTATGAGATATCCAGTTGTTATTTATAATAGGAAGTTCTTACGTGGACTTTATCATGTTTTTATACTGATGATCAAAATTAAGAGAATCGTCACACATGATTGATTATCTACAGATTTACTGAATGGATTTTAATAAAAAAATTTATATACATGTAGATTATTATATAGAAAGAAACACTACAAAATAGTTATATGTATGGATTATCAGCAAAAGAGCCGTAGTATTGGCACTAGGGGTAGAGCATCTTCCCTATGATCTGGGAGTCCCATTTTTGAGTCCTGGTTTGGGCATGGTTGTTCTTCCTATTTATTTTATCTGTGAAGCATGTGGAAGAACCCCCCTCCCCTCCACCTGTCAAAAGAGGTTTTACAAACAAGTCTGTGTGTGTCATCTTCATATGAGCTAGAGGCCAGAATTTTGACCTCGGATGATCAGGGGTCTTCACCCTCAGAAACTACTGCCTCTCCCTCCCCTTTCTGTGGTAACACGGACACGACATCATCATCAGGAGCAACAACGGAAGGACATATATATAACCTATATTGCAAGATGTTCCCAGTCGCAATATTTCCAAGTCATTATTTTAGAACATTCAGCGGAGTTAAATGAAATAGATTTTTATAATTGCATTATCTTTCTTCATGTAGTCATTTAAGCATCATTTTATACTACTTTAAATATAATAATAAGTTTTTGTTGCAGAATCTCTTAACTTTTTTTACTTAACCCTTTTTGGATAATGGGGAGTATATTTCGCACCAAATTTATCATTTTTTAAAATAAAATTATTGTTTGCCCTTATGTCCTCACATATTTTTCAATAAGACTGAATCATAGATGATTTAATTTAGTTCCCTTAAAATGACTCGTCTTATTTTTTTACTTGGTCACTAATTGACTAAATTAACTAATTATTAACTTTTTCTAATAAGTTAGATAAATCTCTTTCTACAGCCAGTCTCAATCTTGAAAATAATTCAATAAACCGTGACTAGAAAAAGGGCCTTTTAGAGGGTTGAAATGATAATACATCAAAAGTATTTTACTACATATAATTAACAGGACGGCGGATTTTGTAAAAACTTATAATTATGAACTTTGACTTTTTCAGTACCATATTTATTTAGTCATGCAGTACTGAAAAAGTTACTGTACAGATTGATATAATTAATTATACGATATTTAATTAATTATATGCGTATTTAATTAATTATATAGCAATAAACGCATAATAAATTATATCAATAAACGCATAATAATTAATTATTATGCCATTATTAATATAATTTATTATGTGTTTCTTGCTATAATTTATTATTATATATTTATTGAGATAATTATTGTGAAAAAAAGTTGAAAGAAAAGTAATTCTTTACATGATTTAAAAAATTCTTCCAATTTAAACAGTAAAATAAAGTATGTAACTGTATACTAGCTTAGTTTTAGGAATTAGCTATTGGGTCATAATATAGAATCATTACCTTGAATCTTTCGATCATTATTTTTTTATCTCTAAGACTAACTTCTACATATTTACATGCAAGATACAAATTCATTGAGAATTAAAGGTGTCTATCAAGTCGCAAATCAAGTGTATATTAGGTGCAGTATCTATTCAATCTCCATTCAATAAATCAACTGTGTGTAAAATCTTCAGTTTTAATATTAGATTTGCAATATTACTGTATAGCAGTTTTCGTGGTATTTATTTTTATATAGCTAATAGGAATACATTTAACTTATAAAATATCTAAGAAGAACGCAACAAATAATGTCAGATTTTTATGAATTCACACTAAATTTAATCTAAAGGAATTCGGGAATTGATCATCAAGCATTTAAAAATATATTGAACTCTAAATTTTGTGAATATTGGGATCAAACGTCCTCCTAATGATGCGGTTCCATAATCTTGAAACTATACATTTGACACCAGTGTAGTCTTGTTTATTTAATAAGGGTTCGAACGTAATAAGTATTTCCTAAATTAACCCTCTTATATCTTCAGAACGAAGCAAAGTCTCTCAATTTATTCAACAAATATCTTTATTTTTTCATCCATCTACTTATCACACGATTTCTAAGAACTGAGAATCAGTCCATTTTGCATTACATCTGTCGTTTTTAGCAGTTCATTCAATTTATTTATACAATCACAGGTTTTTATTATATCGTATTATTATCATGAAACATAAATTATCAATTCGTTTTGTTTGGAAAATAGAACTTATTACAAATGTTGGATCAAAATAAGGATTTCAAAAAATAACACAGGCAGTGGGCTTAAAAAGCTGAAATTAAGTACGAAATTATTTTTAAAAAAATGTGTAGCTGAGAAATTTTTATTTTAAACTAAAAACAAGGTTCCTTTCTCCATACCGCATCCCTATTCTCAAATTTTCACGTCACCGCTCTGCCCACTAGCTTATTGTTTCTTTAGGCACAGTCACGGTTACCGAGCACCCAGCTGAAAGTTAGAAAATTCATGGCGCGCGAAACGCTGCGGGAATTTTCGTTTTTCCCGTTTTATTTCCGCTCGTCTCCCTTTGCCTTTCAACGTTCCCGGATAAGCTATGATATTTGTGGCAGCAGAATGTTCCACCTTTTATGACAGCCCCACGGAAAACGACGGCGTCTCGGGAAATTTATTTTGAAGGGCAATATGCGCACCAAAAACTTTATCGCCGTCTGAAGTATAAGTGACGGCTTAAGCCGTCGTAAAAGAATTGCACTTTCAATGGCAGTTAAGACGTTTATCTTGAACGTTCCAAAGATCTTCTTTTTTAGTTGAAAATTGAAATGGATACAAACATGCGTTTATCTACGGATGATGGGTGCTTTAACAGCTGCGTAGATAAGGACCGTATTGGAAATAAATTATTAACGCAACAACAGGTATTTACCGAGAAAGAGTCTATTGAAAGGGAAAAGAAAAATTAAACATTGTTGTAGCCAAGAACTGAGATCTCACTAAAGAATAATATATTTAGAGGTATTTTAAAATATTTATCTTCAAGGTGTGTAGGATTCATTGTATATATTTGTCTAGAATTAAGACATTTTTTTTAACCTTTCAGCACACCTTCCGTTTCTTGAATATTAGTACATGTGTGGGATCATTTTGACTCCAAACTGTCAAGCTCTTATTACTTTTCGTATTGACTGTTTGTATAAAAATAAAATATGGCGAGAGTATTTTGTTTAAGCCAGTTATTTTTTAATTTAAAAAAATCAAAAGCGAACGTAACTGTTTTTTTTTTTTTTCAATATATTTCCTGCACTTATTTAATTTCATATAAAGCTTTTTACTTTTGAAATAAATACTTTTTTCTGAACAAAAAATATTCAAATAATAAGAAAACCTATATTTTACATAGTTTACATTTGAATTTTTTGGAAAAAGAAGCTTAAATATACAAACTGGAAAATCCATAATTTTTGAGATTCATTTTTACATACAAACTAAAAAAAAACCACTTTTGTTAATTAGAATAAATGAAATTTCAATACAATTTATTCATATTATATAAGAATGCATTTTATAAAAGACTTTGTTTCTTTTTACGAGAGCAATAGAATATTTTCTATCAGATTTTCTAGAATATTTAGAACCTTGTTTGCGTTTTGTTACGATTCTGTATCCTGATTTCATCAATATCTGTTTATTTTGAGCAATTATTATTTTTACTATTAATAAGAATGTTTCGAATCTTTGATATTAACGTTCATATGCTCTCATAATCATATCATTAAAACAATCTGAAGCGTTTGTGTAAGCTGGGATCAATTTCACCCCAACCTTCCAATAAAAAAATGAGATGCATTTTTTCATTGATTTCTGCTGTTCTGATTTTCTTCTAGCTCTCCGATAAAAATATAGAAAATGACACGTGCAAGTTTTCAGGAAAGCCTAGAATTTGTGAACAAAAAATAGAGCCATTCTGGCCTGGTGGTAAGGTCTTTACAACGGAATCGGAGAATTTTAAGTTCGCGGCTCAATTCTACTAAATAACCATCGTGTGAGTCGGATGCGTTATATCCGTCAGAGCTAAACATTTTCTTGCAGGTGTGATGTGGAAGTTTGGAGAGGGGGTACCAACTCAGGTACCGTCCTCGTCATCTGACTGTGGTTAAAAAGTACAAGGTCGATCCCAATTTAACTCTGTGTTATCTTAAAACGTGACGTTAAGATGATTAAACTAACTAAAATTAAACAAAAAAAAAGGGCAATGTCAAAAAGGATCCCTTATATGTTTTGATGGGTTAAGGAATAAAAATTTTATTTTAAATAAAAGTTTCCCACCCTAAGGAAAGTAATTTACAGTAATGGAAAGCTAATTATCATATAGGATTATTTATTTACTCTTATTTAATGATAGAGTTTTTCTTTATATAGGTAAAAGAATTTTACAAAAATATAATAAAGTGAATATTACATTTCGCTCTTAATTCTTATAAATTATTAATTGAAAATTATAATCGTTTACATAAAAGCGTACAGCAAGAAATAAAATAATTGTAACTGTACATAACATTTAAAAAGATTCTTTGATAGCTTCATTTATTTTCAGAACAATGAAATAGAATTACAGAAGAAAGGTTATTTAAACAAGGGTATTTATTTTGAATTATAAAAATTGGGGAAGAGGATGAATAGATAATCACAAAAGAAGATATTAATAGATCTCATATTTTATATACATCTACTGTAATAGATAGTTTCTAATCAACGATAATATAATAAAAGAAAATGGAAGATTATTTCAATAGTTAATAAAATAATTTTAGATAAGAGTAATTAAACAGAAAAAGCTTTTGAATAAGGTGACGGATAATACCGGGCTTGCATAAATAAAATTCTAATTCATTAACAGGAAGAGGGATGTATTAAAAAGCAACGTTAGTTAATTT
>JAPMOQ010039254.1:721608-797953 GCA_026543055.1 Argiope trifasciata
ATTTTATTAAAATAATTCCTTCGGATTAAATAAATGTCGTTTTTCTTAAAATTTCCAAAAAAACAAAAAAAAAACAAAAAAAAACATTTGGATTAAAAGAAGTTCTCAGCATCAGTTGAGATATTTTGAATCATTATATTATGAATATAAAAATATTATTATTAATGCAATAATCCTTTATGGTTATTCATTTTCTTAATTAATATCTGAAGAATATTTGTTTTTTAATTTTGTTTCTTAAAAAAACTTACAATCTTTCTATCCATAAGATTAATTTTAAACTAGCTGGCTTGTTCATACGAAATATTGGCTTTCTTGCTGTTCAACTAAGAATATGGAATGCAAGTAATTAAAATTATTTAGCACTTTTTTGGATAAAAAGGAAAAGTATGAGTTTCAAGACATCAATATACTATAGATTGATGTGAGAGCAAATAAAAATGCATAAATACAACGAAAAAGGAAAAAAAAAGTGAAATTTGAATTTAGAAATCTATACAAAAATAATTTTTGTTTTATCCTAAAAAGGAAAGATTATCGTAATCATAGAAAAAAATTAATTCAGGATTCTGAAAATTTCAGAATTTCAGAGCTTTTAACCTTTGAAAAACGCATTTTTAGAACTATATGTGTTTTAATGTCTGTATGTAATAACTCATGAATACTTTAACCTATTTGAACAAAAATTGATATCGCTTTTTATATTACACTTGCAGATTTCTATCAAATTTTGAACGAAATTCATTCAAAGGGGAAGCCTATCAGTCCGAATTTAGGTGAACCCAATAACTACGAAAATTAAGATGCAGGATGCATTGAATTTGTTATACAGGTTTAACATATATCATGTAGATTCGCACCAAACCACAGAGCCAAACTCATCAAGTGGTTATCGTCTGTTGTCTATAAACCTGCATGCATGTAAATGTGATAAATAAAAAACTCAGCGACTTTAAACAAATGAAATATGGTATGTGATCTTTGTCATATAATTATAGTTATGTATCATTTTCTGGATTTAATTAGTAAAAAAAAAGCGTTAAAATATATATTCGATTTTTCCAGTGCTTTTATATGCATACAATCCGGTGCCGGAGTGTGTGCTTAAAAGCTTATTAAAGATTAATCGCCAAAGATCACAAAACAAATCTGATAAAACATATATTACTGCAGGTGAATATCATGCAGTAAACACCATTTTTTGCTGAACTAAGAAACATACAACTTTAATGTGCGGACTTTAGAAATAATCAACAGAAACGGTCCGGGCGAAACTTTCTCACATATCTGATTAAGGGTCTTGTCCCCCTCCTTTTGCTTAGAATTATATATCTTGGATAAGATTGTGAATGTCTTGCAAGACATTAGCGAATAAGATTTAGAAATTAAAGGGGAAACTTGTTATTTTTGTTGAATTAGATTTTATTTTGATGGCATAAAAGCCAGACATGGTTACTCTGCGTCAAACATTTGGTGAATATATAAACTTATAGTGCTATAAAATTACAGTGAAGAAAGTTTTAAATACACCCAGTTCATTTTAAAAAAGGGTTAAGTGATTAAAAGCAAGTGGCACACTATAAAACTAATCATATATGATGTAAAAAGCCTATCGACAGCCTTTGTAAAAAAAGGAAGATGTTAGAGTGAGGATTTTCTACCACTAGATCATTAAGAGATAAAATTGTGATATTAAAAAGGATCGATGTGTATTTTTGTTGAATATATTGCAGACTATGTATTTTGGAAGTCCTGTTTTTAGCTGCCGAAGAAAAATACAATAAAAGCATAACGATCCAAAAAAGATTTTTTAAATGGAATCGCTTTATGAAAATGCACATAATTGTTTGATAAAATAATTGGGATGTATTAAATAAAAGATTCAATGACCAAATACACACATTGGCTATAGTGTCAATTTAGTGGCGACTACATTTTGATCTTTACAATGGAAATCGACTTCATTCGAGTTTAAACCAGAAGGTATCTATTGATCGGGTTGAATGCAAATTTCTGAGAAAACTATTTACTTGCTTTCGCTGTTCAATTAACAGCAGAAAGCCATTATCCTGTTAGTGCCGAATTTTAAACTAATTAAATACTCGCGATTTTGAATAGAATGACCTCATTATCCAATTATTTTTCCCCCGAACGCATGGCAGAGTAGCTAATTTAGCAATTAAAAGAGATTAATACTGTTCCCCATTGCAAGTTTCATAATCAAGTTTCTAAGCTTTAATTGGTTTAAATCAGCTCATTTACAGAAGAGTTAGCATCTTTCTATCAATTGTCGCTTTTGTGTAATCGAGTATTTTGTTATTTAAAAAGACTCGTTGGAATTTTTTAACGTGTTTAATTCTGTGCTGAATGAAGGTTTTGTTTCCTCTTCACGAAAAGAAAACAATATCCTTTATGTTGGTGATTCGATATTTTTAAATGATTTTTATTTCATAAAATATTTTGGAACTACAAAAATATAACTTTGGTTATATAATATGAAAAGATCATTTTTAAAAGAATTGTATATGAATATTTTTAAAAGCTTGTTTGTTAAATTAATTACTTTTACTAAAACATACATTTATAACATTAATATTTTTAAGCCTGGACATTACACATATTTATGGAAAGAAAGAATTAAATATAAAAAAAATGAAAATTGTGTCCCAAATTAAATTCAAGATTTGAATTTGCCACCATTCCAGTAAAAAAAAAAACTATTTGCTACCTGATAGTTTAGAATCAATAAAAATGGAGTGTTACACTATTGAAACACGCTTTAACGTTCAATTTAAATTAAATGAAAAACAGTTTTTTCCCTTCAAATTTGAATCGTTAAATACAAAAAAGATAGGGTTAAGTACAAAATATACAGAAAACGGCCTTCATGGCTTTGCTGGAACATACGCACTCTTTAGTCGAACTTTTCAGTTCCATTTTGTATAATTGTGGCATAATTTCGTTGATGCAGAGTTGAATTTCCTCCTTCAATGAAAGAATTTTTGTCGGCTTTTTGGCATAGACCTTTACTTCAAATAAACCCATAAAAATTAATCATTGGTATTAAATCACACTATCTATGGAGGGCAATTCTTAAACTTTCGAAATGTGGCAGCCAGACTTTAATTATTTTTGAAATGTAGTTCACCATTGAAAACGCTTTGTTTTATCATATAAAACTTTTAAGAACCCGAAACTATCAGTTGTCAAATGTTTTTTTAATAGGTTTGTCAACATTTGACAGCAAATTCAAATCTAGTGTTAATTTGGGAACATTTTTATATATATTTTATTTCTTTAGTATATCCAAGTAATGTAGAAACCATTACTAACATGCGTTCAGTCAGATTTATTTAATTACAATAAACGCACAATAGTATATTGAAATGATGTTATGAAAATACAGCCGATACTCGAGCCGCAGTGGTCTAGTGATAAAGTATTGGATTCGGAACTGGAGGGTTTCAAAACCCGATTGGACAATAGTTTCGTCGTACATGTGAGTCTGTTGCACTTTAAATCTATCCTCTGAGTCAAGCATTCCTCCGTTGGTTGTGGTGTGAATATTTCGGAGTAGAAAGGGGTTGGTAGCTCTGAATTTCCCATCTGACGGGATTCAAAACTGTCCGTCATAAAATGGGCTTTCCCGTTGCTTCCGAAAAGGACGTTAACATAATTAATGTAAACTAAACAAACTATTCTCAATATCTGATTGCTAAATTTAAAAATCAAGCAAAAAATATTTCTTTGCTGAGTATCGCTGAGATTTGCTGAAATAAATCCAGTTTGGATGCGGTTTATAATGCTTTTATACAGTAAAATGCTCTCAATTTATTCTTTGCCCAATGATTGCCTGTGTGCATCTCAATGGCCAAATAAGAAAAACTTGACTATCAAGTACTGGACCATCAAGTAAGACCATCGTCATGATCTCTTTGAAGGAGATCACGTTAGTAATAGCCACAATATTAAGAAAGTTTAAATTAACGAATTGGTGTTTTAATTTCCATTGACCAAGAAAGAAGATGTCGAATGCATTAGTCATTCAAAATCATTCTAATTAATTCAAATGACAAATCAATGCAATGAAATACCTACTATCATAAATAAAGTTATTTTTAATTTGTTGGTTTCATTTATCTTTTTTGAATTCTTTTTATACTAAAATAAAGCTACCTGATTCTTGATAAAAGCTGGCTGGTTTCCTTTCGAGCAGTCTTAAAATATTTGGGAAGTTTGCTAATAAATTCCAATCTTTTTCATAAGATAAGTGCTCCAATGGATATCATTTTCTAATTTTTGTGTAGCTATTTCTAGACTGTAATCGAGACAAAAAAAATCTTCAATTTCCAATACACTCTATTGTCATTATCTGTTCTTTCCGGACTTCTCAATTTCAAATACAGGAAATCCATTCAAAAGTCGTCTACTTGCTCAGAATAAAAACCGAAGTTGATACTAGAAACGGACTTCGAATTTTTTTTCCCCAAACGTCTGCAATTCTCTTGAATGAACCATTGAGAAACGGAATAAAAGTTTTCCATACCATTTAAAAGAGAAATCTAAAACTGTTTCAATCTAACTTCTTCGACACATTCACCCACGATTGATTTCAGGTTCAATACTACCAGATGGGCTGTTAGTTTGATCTGGAACTCGCTTTAACTAACCGCTCATACAAACCACGATGCCTAGTTAGGAATGCTAGCCTTGGCAATAATGCTCATTTCGGGTACGTTGCTCAGCAAGATTTGGTGGTAGAGTTAATGGCGACTCGCTTTAAATGAGTAGCTAGAAGATATATCGACTTTGGGTAATTACAACACTCTACCTTAACATACTAACAGTTTTAGAAAAGGGATGCCAAGGGAGGAGAATTTTGATGTCATTTCTTAGTAAGACCATTCAAACGGTTGAACATTTAAAACTTTTAGATATCACTTGGTTTTATGAATCCTTTGGGATGGTGTATTTAAAAATAAACAATATTCCCTTTGAGTATACTGAAGATTTTTGCTTCCCTAAACCCACTGAGATGCTCAGTAAAAACTTGTATTTAAATTTTATTTAAAATAACATTTGGGATGTCTTGCGATAAACAAATTATCTTTGTTTAATAACTTCACATGATTTCAATGTCTCTGATAAAATTTCCTTATGATTTGAATTAAGATTGAAATAAAAATAGTGGACTAAAACAACTTTGACAATTTTATCTACCCTCTATTCCTAACAATATTTTCTTAATAAAAATTTGAAGCAAATCAGTTATTCATTATTTTGACATTTAAATGCATTTAGAGGTATTCTTATTTCATCAGATCATTCTGCAGTTGTTCATAAAATATATGATCACAATATTTTTGCAATTATTTTTTTAAATAATTTTTGCATTTTGCTGTTGATTATATTATAAAATTATACTAAGAACAATATGAGTTATGTAACTATACAATTGCCAGAAATTGTATATTTATCTAATTTATATTGTTATTGTTGAAATTACATGTTCTAGTGATATCTGCATTGTATTACAAGAAAAACTTAAATTGCAAATTTTATTATTATGAATGTAGCATGCATTGGTAATAAAGATTGCTAATGTTTTTGTAATGTAAATTGCTAATGTTTCATTTCAATTAAATGTTTATTGATCTAGAGCTGTCAAAATTGCACTAATGGCCTGTAGAATGCCAACACAGGCTCATACATTCCCTTTGTTATCAGTATATAGTTTCTTTTAAGCAGACATTTTATATTTTCCACAAATAATCACTGTCATTTTGGAAATTAAAAATTAAAAATATTAATATGACTTCAATTAATAAATTACTTTTAACTCCACATGAATTAATAGATTTTAACTTTTTAATGCATCATATAACCATTTGGCTACATTCTTTTTCCCCATTTATAAGCTTCATAAAACTGCTCTAAAGAGCAACAAAGATTGTCCGAAAAAAATTTGAATGTGTTGTGATAAATATTTTAGAAAAGACCAGTTTTTGCTATTAGTGATTGTAAAATTAAATTTAAACTGAAAACTCGGAAAAATAATATGACAGCTTTTGTATGAAAAATTCATCATTAAAAATATCACAATATTTCTTAACATGCATCTGAATTTTAAAAACGTATTCGTAAAAAGGGATTTGTATCATTATTGTAAAATTATTATAATGTGATTTGTATCACTGGACTATTGCTTATTTCATAATATAGTTATTTGTGGCATTTAATTTTGATTTCATGAAAATAAACAGTTTAAAATTCTTTTAATAATTTTCTCAAATTATATGCAGATATTCAAAACACATTTTTTTGTATCAAAATAAAATCATGCATTCTAGAGTTAAAGGTAGTGACGGAACGTTCGTCAATAATATTCTATTTCATTCGTTTGATGGAAAAAAAATTCGTTCTTGCCGGCATGTCTACAAATCAAATACTAAGTGAAAGCATAAATCTTATTTATGAAACTAATTGGAAGGGTTTCTATCAACGAATTCAAGATTTTAATTCCCAAACTTATTTTTACTTACGTTTCATAATATTTAAGCACAAGATTCAGTATAATTAAATAAAATTATACAGCAAACCACGTTCAACTTTTAATTTCAATTTATATTGAAAATACTAAAATTAACAAGAATTCTGTTCTATTTTACGAAACCATTAACAATGCATAAAGTTAATCGAAGAGCAGCCGCAAAATATACGAATAAAAGAATTCGTAATCCTTCTATCAATACCTAAATGAAAACAAAATACTTATCAAACATATCAGGATCCAGATTTATTCAGCGGATTTCCTTTTATCAGAGAACAGATACCTGAAACTCTATTAATCTTGTGACGAAGAAAGCAATTTCTAATTTGTTTTAGGTAATCAATCCTGAGCCGTCTAGGCTAGCGCAGATCAAGTTAAAGCGAGGTTCACTGCTTATTGAGTTCGAATAATAACATTACTTCAAACATCGTAGATTAGTGATAAGGTTTGCAGAAGCTGTTCGCTAGAGTTAATTTTGGCGTAAAGTAATCCCAAATGTAATCCTGGAATCTCAGTAGGGTCTAATTTCCGCTAATAAATTATAAAGCTGATTATGATTCTATTTTTATAATGAAGATGATTTATCAGGATATGGTTTTACTAAAATTCTTT
Organism: Argiope trifasciata; assembly: GCA_026543055.1. Taxonomy (NCBI): domain Eukaryota; kingdom Metazoa; phylum Arthropoda; class Arachnida; order Araneae; family Araneidae; genus Argiope; species Argiope trifasciata. The sequence continues at coordinate 728,771 of JAPMOQ010039254.1, forward strand.
TGAAATCTGTCATAAGCAATTTATCATCTATACTTTACAATCTCTAAATGTGTATCTTAGGATAATTTTTCTTTCATTAAGTTTACAAATGTTTTATTTTTTATCGCTGAAAAATTTCCTAACTTTTTATAAAGTACAAATTCAGTCTGACATGATATACTCAAAACCTTTTAATGTAATTATATATTTAAAAGAATATCTATCAATATAATTCACAAAAACACCCAAATATGTTTGAGATTAATTACAAAATGTTTTTATTAATTTTTTTCTAATTATTATTTTTTACATCAAAATTTTGTATTTATTTAATATTTCTATCTTTAATATTAGCTAATAAAACAGGTTTCTAAATGCAATGCAATTTTATAAAAAATATTCCTCAAAATCGTAACTTTTCTCATTTTATATGAATATCATCCTTGGCATTTCTTGACGCCATACTAATAGCAACATGTTACCTCATCAACAAATAATGACTGGGTTACAATTGGCAATACTCTTATGTGGTCGGATTATTCTTCTGGAAACATATTATTGTTAATAATGGAATAATTTGAATTCAAATTTAATGCAAGAGTTGATGTGAATCGAAAGTAATATGTGCATTAATTATAACTTATATTTCCTTGTTTTTTTTTATAATGACTTATACCACTGTAACACAAGCAGGTCCAATACTATTCGGGCGCTTAGTTGTTGTGATCAAAATATACGGCTTTCATTCACTGCTGTCTGCGTTTCGGCAATGCATTAAAAAAAGTAGTTCCTTGCATAATTATTTTCAACTTTATTATAAGCAAGGTTAATTTTCGACATCAATATTCTTCGTATTACTTTATTTCACCTTTAAATTTGAAGAGCGTCTTTGTATTTTTAATATAGAATGCATGTATAATAGAATGTAATAACAGTTATTCAATATCGTAAGATAAAATATAATATGAAGAAAATTCCATGCTATATTATTTATACTAAGCACTTTTACATAATTTTAAAATTAAATTTGTTTCTATTGATCATTTCTGTTTTAAAATATTGACTCTGTCATCAATTAAAATAATTATTGACAGAAATTTAAAATTTGTAAATTTTTATATTTGGAATACATAACAGTAAACTTCAAAAGTTTAGAAGAGAAAAAAAGTGATATTTAATTTTAAGGGAAGCCCCTGTCATCTTTTAACCTTAATGATAAGAAACAACGAATTTAATTTTGAAAAATTAAAAAAATCTGTAATGAAAAGTTTATAATAAAGAAAATATGATTAAGAATAAAATGAAATAGCAAATTTATTTCTTAACATTATAAAAAACTGCAATTATTTATTACAGTTAAAGTGAGATAAAATACTGAACTTAAAGAAAATCACTCTTTTCATATAGTTCTGCATTAAAAAGATGTTAAAGGGCTTACAAAACACTTTCCAAATATATACCTTTTAAATGTACGTTACGGATGAAGCTACTAAAAATTTGATATGAAAATATATCTTTAAAACTTTTTACCTATTGTTGGATTTTAAAAAGAAAAGAATTTAAATTTCCTTGTATGCTTAACATTATGCAGATTTTTATTTGAAATATTCAACGTAAATTCTTCAAAAAATGAATTTTCAAATTCAATAATATCAAGCTTCATTGTTGCATATATCTCAAAGCACTTAAGCTGAACCATTTCGCCTTTTCATTTTAACAGAAAATGCCGAAATATTTCTCTTTCTAGACACAAATTTCTATTTTTTCTTTGAATTGAAATTCATACAAAGGACTCGAGACCCTTGGCTCGGATCGAAATGTCTTTCTTCTGGGGGAAGGTAGTCATAACACTGTTTCACAACTCGTATTTCATCCGAATCTGGCGTTGTAGGAACATTGGCGTTTTTTGAATCCACCGGAATGACGCCAAGAATCTTATTTTATGGCCAACATGCGTGTTCCCGCATAAGCCGACTCGGAAACGTAAAACGGTATATATGTTATTTCTGAAATTTTCCTACCATTCTGCATAAAGCATCTCTTGATTTATACGTGGGTATAAATTTTGGCCTTATTGCCTCACATCTTTTCGGGTATAACAAAAACCCTCGCCAAATAGCCAAATAACAATATTCGTGGGCAGTTCCTTGGGAAAATTAATGGGCAATTTCTGTTCCTTTTCGTAAAACAGCAAAAGGAATGGGGAGTGTATTTATGAGGTAAAGGATTAAACCTATTTATTTTACAGGATTGCAGGTTACTGTTTTGGCCTTTTACAAAGCTTTTGAGAAGTAACAAAGACATTTATCAGTTATAAATTATGGCGAAAGAGTTTAGTAGTCTTTGTAGTATAACTTTTATAATGCTTTAGAACTTCCGACAAAAATAAGGAATTCGCGTGCAAAACTTTCCATGAAATTATTTATTAAAATTTATTTCATCTTTTCAACATTAATTTTTTTTTTTAATATTTGAAAAAATATCTTTGACCATAGGCCATTTCAAATAGTTTTATTTCATTTGAAAGCCTTTTTTATAAAAGGACTAGCTGGTTACCAGCTCTTAACTGCCGTAGAAGAAATAATCTTGGAAATGTCGTTTGGAATTTGAAATAGTCATCTTGTTTAATTAAGAATGATGTTTTTCTTGTCGGATATGAATACTTTAATTTAAATTGAATTATATATAAAGAAGAAGCATTAATAATATTTATTCTATTTATATTTTTACATTCTGCAAATATTCATTGTTATGTATTAGATTTGTGTATTCTTTTAGAATTTTAAAGTTTGGTGTTCTTTCAGAATGGTAATGAAAGAAACTATTTATTGTGTCTCGTGATTCGTTTAATTCTCCCATCGAATTCTTCAGTTTTCTTTTAGAACTGATTAAATATAGAAAATAGATTTATACCATAAAATATTTAATATAGTTAAGACGATAATTTTTTGAAAATTAAGGTAGTGCAAAATTATTTGTACTATAATATTTTTAGAAATTATTGCAAAAACACGCTAAAATTTTAAACGGTGGTTCTATCAAAACTTTCTCGCAAGCTGTCTAACACTATCTCATAGAAAGTCTAACATTGCGTTTACACACAGTAATTTCGAAATATGAGCATCTAGCTTGAATTTAGCATCGTTACTGAATCTGCTGTCTCCTTGGCGAGTTATTTGATGGTTAATCTATAGTTAATAGATGCAGTAAATAGATGCGAAAATATTTTTAATTCTTTAGTTTATGCCTATAACCATCCCGTAACTGCAAGTAATAAGTATTCGAAGTTTTATCGGAATTGGATGACAGGTATGGCAGGACATAAGAGACATACGGACAAACATTGATTTTTATTTACATAGATTGGAACTGGTAACCATATTGCAACGAATGCAGTTTATTTTGAAATATTTTTCTTTTTAAAATGATTGAAAAATTAAACATATATTTTTAATATTGTGTGATCAACCAGAAATCGGATCTTTTACAAAATTTTTTCATTTTTAATATAGTTTTGCAAGTATTAAAATACACATCTAAGTTAATTTTAAAAAATTTCGAATCGTTTAGAAAGTCTCATAATGATATGGCTGAAAATCATGATGAAAATGATTTTTATGATGATTAATCACTATAATAAAGTCAGCTTTCATCTTGAGTTAAATTGCTAAATCCAAAACATTCATCCTACAGAAAAGTTCATTCATCAATAATTATTTTCAAGATATTAAAATGGTTTGCAAATAATTTTTAACTCTCTTATTAACACATTCACTGCCACTACCCACGCCTAATATCAGAAATATCTATCTAATTAGATGACTCCTAATTTGCTATCTTTTAACTACAGTTGAGAAGATGTCATCTAATAACATAGATGGTTTGGTATAACTACATATTATTTGCAACGCACAGGCGTATCAGTGGAAACGAATGTGTTAAATATCTGCAATAAAATATTTCGTACAGGTATTTTGAAAATAAAAATCGTAAGAATTAAAAATTTTCTGTCACCATCTTTTAATTTTACTAAGCATATCCTTGGTTTCAATAAAAATCGTTTGCTCTTCAATAAATTTGCTTCTTTGAATAATTCAAAAAATTCTATTGGGAGAAAAATTATATTTCTGTTCTTAATTATTTCTTCTATCTATATTCTTTCAAAAAATCATATAAATTATTGGGATTTATATTTGAGTTAAATAGTTAACTATTTTAACTATTCTTTCAGCTTATTTACTAAACCTGGAGAATTCATCCTCAGTTAAATAGCTTAATCTAAAGCATTAATTTTAAGTTAAATAGCTAAATCCAAAACATTCCTTCTGAATTAAATAGCTGAATCTAAAACATTCATTATGAGTTAAATGCCAAATCTAAAGCATTAATGCACCAAGCTAGTTCATTTATCTGAAAGTATTAAGTTCAGCAAAAATTATTTAAAAAAACACTTAGTCGGTAGGTTAAATGAAATGTATTTTTCACTTTCTTTGAAAAAAATGCAAATTTAATATACAATATAACTTATTTTTATCCCTACTGAATGCATTTAGAACTTTATTAAATAATAAATTTTACTTCTGGCAAGTAAATTTATTTAATTGAATGATTCTACGGAATTTGTAGCAAAAAAAAACACAATATTTCGATTCTTCAATTCTCTTGTATAAGTCTTCCAAGTAGTCACATAAATTTTAATAAGAAATCTATTTGATCTAGATTTAAATCATTCTTTATTTTAAAATTGGTTTACCAATAATTACTTTTCTTTAAATTACAAATTACATTTATGTTTTACAACATTTAAAATAAAGTTAAAATAAGTTACAAATTATATACTTTACTTATTGTTATTTATTAACCATCCATTCCGATCAAAAATGGTGTATTCGACCACTTTTGATGTTTTAATCCTTCTAAACACGTGCAAATGTTTTATCGTCTTATTCTGGGGAGTATTAATAGAAACTCTGTTTTTTTGTTGGAATTGTACTTTTATAAATCCTTTTTATAGATTTTCAATCATTAGAAATTATAATAAATTATCATTATTGCAGTTTTATTCTTACTTTGACTGTCTACCATCCCTGACCATTTATTTTGAAATTGGCTAAAACGGTGGTATTTCTAATAATGCAATTACTCTTCAAATCTTCAAACGAAATACGACTTACAAAGTTTATTTTTTAGATTAATCTATCCTTATTACCCTAATCCCTTTTTCATGCATATGTCATTATAAATTTAAATTTGACAAAAATAATCAGAGTATATTTGTATTAATTTGTAATTAATACGGAAATTTTTGTCACCTTTTTTGTGATGACATCATCCTTTGATTACTTAGGCTTGTATAGAATATGACCAAATCTAGTGCAAAGAGATTTCATTAATCATTTTTTTTCATTCCTTAAATGTGTCATGTTTTCTAAATATGAAAAATATATGTGAGTTTACTTGGATGCTGAAGGAAATTTTATCGCGTTTATAAAAATTAATGTTAAGAAAAGTATCCCAAAGATTTCATTCATTTTATGTTTTAACCATCTTTTTTTTGGAGAACAGAAGGTTCGTTAGGAAGAAAGTTTTTAATTTTTAAAATTTCAAATGAATCTGCATATGTATATATTGAACTAGAAAAATAATAAACCATTTTAATTTAATAATCTTACACCTATATTTCCTATCTTATAAATTTTATTTAAGTATATTAACATTTTTAAATTATTGTAACCCGTGAAATCATTAAGATCTTAAAGACTAGGTAATTCATTTCAAAATAAAATGCTTCTTCATTGTAATACAATTTCAGCTCATAGTTCCTTATGTAAAAGACTCAAATAATAAGCAGAAAGCTGCTGACAAAAATAGAAAATCAAGCGACTATATCTATATAAATAAAAAGGAATGTTCGTCTGTATGTCTCTTATGCCCTAAACCATTCATCCGATTGCGATCGAGCTTAGTCAGCTTATTGTTTACAACTACGGATTGGTTATAGAAATAGTACAATTATCTAAAATTAAAAAAAAAATCATATCTCAAAGACATCTATTTACCAAGGATTAATCTTCAAATAGCTCTCAGAGGAGACAATATATTCAGTAGAAATGCTAAATCCAAGTTAAACGTTGATATTTTGTATCGATAATAGCAAATGTCATGTAAATCTTCCACAGAGGTAACAACTTTATTACAGATTGTGCGAGAAAGTTTTGGTAAACCAACCCTGGGGTTTTTTAATTTTAATTAAATTTTAGCGTTTTTTGCAGTAACTATCAAATATTGTAGTACAAATAATTTTGCACCGTCTTAATTTTCATAAATTATCTTTTCAACTATATTAACAATTTTATTGTATAAATATATTTCCTATGTTTGATAATTTTAAAAGAAATATTTTAATCACATTTTCTAAAATTAAGTTTGTGAATTCTGAACGAATATTAAACGAATCACGAAATACAATAAATAGTTTCTTTCATTACCATTCTGAGCGAATACTAAGTTTAACAATTCTAAAAGAATACACAAATCTAATATATAAAAATGTATATTTGTATGCTTGTATTTTATATACTACCGTACTGTTCATCCTATTTCGATAAAACATTGCCAAATTATTGATTGATTGCACTTAATAATATTTTTTTAGCGGCAGCAACGGGCCCGATACCAGCTAGTATTTGATAAAACAATGAAAATTGCCTTCATTTCATTGAAACATGAAAATCTATGGTCAAAAATTTTGTTAAAACATTTAAAAATTGTCTGAATTTAGAACAAATTTCAATAATAGTTTAATATCCTTAAAAAAGATCATTTTTAGCACTGCAAAACCATTTGTACAATAATAGTTTTGAAAATTATTTTAGAACAGAAATTTGTCTTGCTTTTTAATTAAAATTTCATTTAATTAAATTTCATTTAATTTTCCTTTCTCTACCATTTAAAGTATAAAGGGGCAAAATTTAATAACATTAGATTAAATAATTCGTCCCATTTTATTGATACTCACTAGATACCTGCATTCTTATTTCTTATTTATAGAAATAGATATACATTATCACACTCATTAGACATTTTATTCTTATACTTTAGACATTATACATATTATATTCTTCTTTTTTATTAATAGAGAAGCATTACTAATTTAAACTGCATCGTCAAATTCAGTCAGAAAGAATCAAAAGAATGTCAATCAAGTATTTTCTTCTGAAACCTTTTGTTGCCTCGCAAATTTCTAGACATATTTCTCAATTCGTCTTTGTGACCCCATATGTTTCTAGCATCATTGATTATCCACAAAAAATAATATAATTTTGAGTCATAATAAAATAAAGAAATATCTTTTAAGGTATTCTGAATCTGTTGTCATTCTTATAATGAAATGAAAGTCTATTTCTTTGGTAATTTTGTTGCACTGTCATCAAGTACCAAATCCTTTTATCTTAAATTTTATATCATATAAAATAAACGAAACGTTCAATAATTAAATGAAAATATTAAAGTGGATGATTAAATTTGTTCCAAACAAAACATTCACTATAGACTTCCATCCTGGAGTTATGCCTTAATATTTCACATATCCATTCATATTGAAAAGCTGGATTATATGTTACAGTTTCAATTGCTTTTTGGAATCGAATAAAATATGCAGGTCTCTTTTCCATCCCCTTTTAGAGAAAGATATTCTTCTGTTTTGAAATATTTAAATATTCAACCTAGAAAACTATTGCTGTATTCTGTTATTTTAAATACGGTTGCTTCTTATAAATCCTTGCATCAAATTGGGAAGATCAGATTTTGTGAATTCAAAACGTCAATAATTTAAATCTTGATTTACTGATTTTTGAGATCTCATTGTAGCATTGTTTACTCTGGATCATTTTTAAAAATATTTTATCAAAATTTATGCTTACAGATTTGACTGTTTTAGTTTACATAGTTTATTATTATTATTTACTATCACTAAAATAATTTCAAAAGCTTTTCGGCAACAAAAACTGTAGTGAAAAACATTAATAAGACATGCTTTTAGTTAATTCCAGAGACTTTTTTTAATTCAATTTTAAATATCACAATATTAAATTTTTGAAAAGCTACAATCAAATATAAGGATCAGAAAAAGAAAGAGCTGGACATTTTTGAGACAAAGTTTTCCTTTTTTAAACACAAAGATTGACATGTAAATATAAAGAACCATTATATGCGTACCTTAATAAATATTTTAAAAACTGTTTACTTCACTTATATGCTTAAAACATCTAACTACCATGTTTAAATTGCTTTCTCTAGGTTATTTCTAAATGACGGATTCATCCGAATCTATGCTTACAAATTTGACTGTTTTTGTTTACATATTTTCAATTATTTACCGATTTTCAAAATGGTTTCAATAGGTTTTGACAGAAAAAAAGTAGCGAAAAAAATTACAGATGTTTTTTTCTCTATTAATTCGAAAATCACTTTTACATAACATCTTAAAAACCACTTCATTAAAATTTTGTATCAAAAATAAACACCAGAAGAAAAAAATTTTTGATACTTTTTGAGAAGAAAATTAACTGCTTTTTCAAGCACAATTGTTTACTTGATTCATATACTTAAAACATCTGAGCAAATAAAAATTAACTTTTTTTTGCTATGCAAATTAAACCAATCAAAAAATAGTAAATATAGCTGAAAATTATCCAGTCAATTATATATATAAAAAATAGATACGGTTTTGTTCACATTGTTTGCAAAGGAAATATATTTTCTTCTTTAGATAAATGCATTTTTGAAATAAGATACTTTTGAAATTCAAGTCATTTCAAAAGCCTACATAAATATGTAAAAGATGAAAATGTAAAAAGCCAATATTTTATTATAACTTATATCTGATGTAAATCATCATGAAATAGGAATATCTTATTTAAATCGTCATAGGAAAGGATTACTTTTATGTAAATCATCATGAAAATAGGAATATTTTATGCAAGTTATGGGCAGAAGCGGTAAGCTTTTATCTTTAAATAAAAATGATATGATGTCAGAATTTAAATAAATAAAAAATAAAAAATTTAAATTTGGATTTAGATTTAAATTTTTTAAAAAAATTATGACATATATATAATAAATAAATTCGTCTGTCATGATTACTTCTTAAACTGCGTCGTAATCATGATGCATGTTAAGTGCTTTACCCTCAACAGGATGGGATGTTAATATGCCCACAACAACATTTTTTATTAAAAGAAAATGTTGAAAATTGTTGAAATTCAATTTCATCTTTAAAGATCTGTTTTTCAATTTAATTAACGATTTTTTGTACTGAATTTTTTTCTTCTTTTATAGAAAATTTTATTTCCCTCTTCGAAATTTTTAAATCGTTGTTTAAAAGGAAAATGTGAAATAACGATTCCTATTAAAACTATTCTTTTTTTTATTTCTAAATCTTTTTGAATTATTTTTTACGATAAAATAAATTTCAGTCAATTTAATATTCAAATTCTTAGAATCTAGCATAAAGTTTATTTCAAAGTATATGACTATGTTTGGGATGACTTTTTTTCATAAACTTTCAAAAATCGTTATATTTTTTAAGTATTTGCATAAAGAAGATTAAAAAGCTTCCAGAGAATCAAAACAATCTAGTTCAGGGACAAAATTGAAAAAAATCGGGGGGGGGGGGGGGGGGGATTTGGCCAAAAATGTGTATAAAATCTGCTAATTTAGAGATTAATAAAATTGTTTAATGTTTTGCAGATAGCTTAAGAAATATATTTCTGAACAAAAACTAATAAGCTGTATTTATATCTATTTCTTGAATATTGGGTTTCAACTGATAAATAATAAGAAATTTTCCATTTTTATCCCATTGCAAAGTATTAAATCAACTATAAAATATTTCTAAATGAAAAGAATACTTATTCTCTAGTTCAGTACATATTGAAAATTATTACAACAAATTTAAACAAAAAAAATATGCATTAGAGTTTAATTTATAAGATTTCTCGTTAGAAAATCGTCACTTTCTAAATTTGAGATATTAGCATCAAAAGATGTAAAAATAGCATTAAAATTTATGTTAATCAAATACGAAAACCAACGTAAGAGCTTAAAAAATAGAAACCAAATTCTAATGATTTTATAAAGAAATCTGTTCAAATATTAGGAATATTAAAGAAATCATAATTTCCTTAAAACCGTCTTTTAAACCTAGTCTCATACTTTAATTCTTTCTTTAAAGAATCATAGTATAATTTTTATGCGAAACAAGAAGTTATAGAAGGTTGTAACTTATCGTTAATGCATTAATATTTATTCTATTAACACATTAAAGGCGGGGGATCTTGACGAAAGTATTCTAGGTAATGCGGATCAAATTGTAGTATTTTAATAAATGTGTTAATTAATCTTTAATGTGTTAAGATATTCCAAGATGTGTTAAGATATTCCAAGATGTGTTAAGATATTCCAAGATGTGTTAAGATATTCCAAGATGTGTTAAGATATTCCAAGATGTGTTAAGATATTCCAAGATGTGTTAAGATATTCCAAGATGTGTTAAGATATTCCATAATGTGTTAAGATATCGTAGAGACGTTTTTTCCAGAAAAATTTTAATATATTATGATTTGAAAATATAAAATTAAACTCTGTATTTTCTGAAATAGATTTTGCTTTTAATGTGTGTAAGATCGAACTATAGAGACAATAGTTTAAATAATACCCAACAAATAAAAATAAAATCTGGAACAATGGTATTTTTTAACAGAATATGAGTAATTTATTTTATTTTTACCATAGCATTCTCCAAAATAATGTTGATATGATTAAATTAAGTCTCTGCCTACTCAACCATAGTTTATTTTTGGTATTTCTGATATAAAAAATAAGGAATATATATATTTGTTTCCTGCGCACTTGGAAAAACTAATTTACAAATACAATATCTGTATCTATTTTTGGAAGAATGAATACTTTTTTGTGATTCACGGAAAAAATTAATCAATACAAATTCATAAAATTTGGTGTGAGGGCATCCAAAACTTTTGAGAGTGTAATTAATCTCGGATTTTAAGATAGCTTCATTTAGACATGATTACCGTTGACTTTAGGATCAAAACATAAAGTTTGACAAAAATTTAACTTCAAATGCTCATAAAATTTTTATTTATTAAAATAACTTTTATCTTGTTATCTGTTATACATTAACGTAGTTTAAGCCTTTGAATACCAATGAGGAATACCATTGCACTAATCTTTTAAAATCAATTTTAATAGTTCTAAGTAAGAGTAGTTTGTTTCGTAGAGGGAGGGTGCAAATGGCTGTCATGTTCCTAGTTACAGAGGTTTTAAAACATTTTAAAAAATAAAAAAATGGAATAAATTTCTCATACAGAAATTATCTTCATTTCCTGCATGTGTACAGAGAAAGAATTTTTAAATGGTAGCCCAAGTGTTAAATTATACCTAAGTTTTTATCATAATTTAGTCCATATTCACTTAAAAATATTCTCTTATTTCTTGACCCCATTTCGTTTTTTTTTTCTATTTAATTAATCCAACTGAAGTTATGTAAAAATGTTTAGATCGGTGATTCCCACATTCCTAGTTAAGGTATACAAATTTATCCAGCTAAGCACATTCTTATTAGAAGACCCTGAAATTCCTCTATCTAAATCAGCACATGTAAATAAATCCAGATCAGAATCTCATAGCATTTAAACATTGGGAAAAATAATTTCACTTGTTTTGAGCTTTTCCTCTTTTCGCCCTTGATCTGTGTTTCTGTGTTCGTCGCTTCCAGTTGTACATAATATATGCCTCCCAGGAATGAAAGCGAATTTTATTCAAAGTGTATTTTCTGTCTCCGGCTGCAGTTCTGCTTTAAAAACATATTTGCATATATTATATAGAGGGAAATATAAATTGAATTTTTTTTTAATTTTTAACTTTGTTTTTCCTAACATTGAAAGATTTTCATTAAATAATTAGTTTTTTCAAAATTAAAGCATTGAGTGCTTTTTTGAATAGTGACATTTCAATTCTATTTTAGCTATTTGGTACAAAAATTAATGTTTATGTATCATTAAAAAAATTTGGCACCGAATCAAGCTGGATACCTTATACCTACTGCTAGGAAAAGAATTTTTGTCCTTCAAAGTTCTGTCTTCATTGCTTATTCCCTGAAGAAGTCTCATTTGCTACTGCCAAATCCCACTCTTCCATTCTCCTTAGACATTATCAAGAAAACTGTCAAGTTTTCCCTTTGCCTGTATTTATTTCTTTCCAGCAAGGCGGAGATCGCTCGGACAGTTCTTTGGCGGGGCTCCAATATTCGGTAGCAGCTGCCCAAACAACTAGATCCGACGCATCATAAGTTCTTCCACTGGGCCCCCTAACTGCGAAGAAAAACATCCCATTCTCTTTCCTTCGCTCTCTTTGCCGTGTCTCTTACAGTTTCCACCAGTTCTCTTTCTAACTCGGTGAATCAATACGCTGATTTTTGTCCGCTGCAGGCAAGGGAGAAGGAGTAGTTAAAGGCTAAGGAGATGGTGCAAAGGAAGAAAAAAAAATGAAGGGAAAACATTGATTCAGAAACTGTGGGCGAGGGGTGAAAGAAGAATGGGCGGAATGTGTCGTTAAGGGGTGCTGGTGACACAATGTTAGGAGGAAATTGGCTAAATAGGGTTAAAGAAGGAAATGTATCGATGCATCGTTGGGCCCAGTAAAATGGCAGTTATGGGTTTTGTTGGGTTAAAGGGAGAAAATCTCGTTTGACAAAAATGGTCTGGAGAAGATCATTGTTCAAATATCCGTGAAATTTCTGTATCAGTAAAACTGAAATTTTTTTTTTCTTAGCGAAGGAATGAAAAGATTGCATAAATTTGGGCGTATCTGAATTGTTCGTTGAGCGGAATATATTGATAGGTTTAGTTTATATGGCAAAAAGACTTTGCGTTTAAAGATACCATAATAAAGAGCGATATGCCAATCTATTTCTTTTCCAATATTCATTTAAAAACAAATATGAAAGCAAACAAACTAATAATTCTCTCTTTTTGCAAGACTTATTAAGAATATGAATTCTGATTCAAAAACTTCGATTTTCTTCTGGCTCCAAAAAATAAGCTTTTTTTCCTCATGTCGATATTTGCCATCATATTTTAACCTCATCATTTTACTTAAATAACAAAACTGCAGATAAATTTTGATTTTAATTATTTATTTTCAATACAATTATTAAGAAATTTACTAAACCTAAATATATTTCATGAAATTTCAAAATAATAGTTGATATTTTTTAAGGGTATAGCTGAAATTGTCAAAGGGAAGAAAATCTTAATTTAAGGCAACATTATCATCTTCACTTGCTAGTTATATAACTACTATTCTAGAGATACATAGTTTTGAAGTTCCGATTTACAGTTTTCTTTTTCTCTGATAAAAATTTAAAATTTAATACGATCATAATGAATTTGATATCGATAATTCTATATTTTTCATTCAAAGATTAGACTAGAATTTGTATATTAAATGTGGAAAAGGAGAAAGTTTTGAAACAGATACCCTTTAGAACTAAAAGGATACTAGTTCAAAAGGGTTGTTCAGCTTTTCCAATAAATTATTTTTAAAACCTTTACCTGTAAGGCAATCAGTTGCAAGGATATTCTCAATCAAAGACATTAGACTTATTTTCATTTCTTCCCTATAAACACAAAGAGCTCAGCAATTTTATTATAGTACCTTCAAATATTTTTCGATATTCGAAATAGCAAGCAACATCGTTGAAAGATCATATAATATCTTCTGTCGATGGGCTAAGAAATAAATAACACATTACGAACAGTTTACTACTTAAACTGTTTATCTAAACTTTAGTATCAAAACCTTAAGCATTAAGTTATTCAACATTTACCAATCCAACTTTGTATAATTATCTATCCAAAGTTAATATCTGTTTTTTATGCGTGTTTCAAAATAAAATTTTTACAAATGAATATTTATTTTACAATTCCAAAATTCAGGATTTAAAAAAAGTAAAACACAAGGGATTTCAATAATATCCGGATCTAAACCTTTCTATTAAAGCCATATAATTGTATCAGGAGATGCCTGTAATTCAAAAAATTACTAAAACTTTCTATAAGAAAATTGTTAATTAATACTACATGCTTGACAAATCTAATACTTGATACTTAAGTAAATATAAACGAAAAACAGTTTCCTTACCAAAGGAAATTATAGTATAACAGAGCATTTTGCTAATTCACTGTTACAGTGTTCCACATAGTAAGAGTTCCACGTAGTTATTCTGCTGCGTTCGTGATTCAGTCGCCTAGAGCATGCCTCAAGTACCCATCGATGAACTACAATTTACTTAGGGGAATTCAATTTTAGATTAGAGAGAAATTCAACTCAGCATAAATCGAAGTGCCGCGCTTGAGAAGTCCCCTCTCCAACTTAAATGATATAAAGCAAGCTACATTTATTTCCCTTTTATCATTTAGATTGGAAAACTAAAATTCTCATAACCATTATATGATATATCAAATGTTAGATAAAAACTGGGAGAAATATTATTTTATATAACACACGAAGTGAAAGTCCTCAAGAAATTATAATATATTTGGTTATGGCTCCTCCCTTTTTACGACTACGTCGTTTTTTTCTGTCAAAAAAAAATTCTTGTTTGTTATAAAAATTAAAGATTTCTCTTCAGAAACTACAGATTTTGTCTTTCTTTCAAACAGCAAATTAATTCCACGAATTAAAAATATGGTTATTTAGATACAATCCAATTATCTGGCTACTTTTTGCTATCTGCATGGGAATAAAAACTGTTTCCTTAAAGAAAAGGAAACCGACAAAAATCCGAAGGAATAAAATTTGGTGAATACTGCATGAAGACAACACATGCCATCGAAGTAATTTTAAAGTTTCTTTCATTGTGAGGGCAACATGTAACATGAGATTTATCGTGCTTGAAAATAATGCCTTTGGATTCCGTATGTTTCTCCTTCAAAGTTACGTTTAAATTGATCTCTAATTTCTTGCATCATCCACCATTCATGGCTTTATTAAAAATTTGTTTCAAATATGAACAATAAATATTTAGTGGTTTACCATATTTATTATCCTGAATATTGAAAATATCATTTTTCAATCATCGAATCGCTTTATTTGAGGTTTATGCCTACAAGTGTGAATTTAAATCGAATTTTTATCTAGTATTATCTGTTATCAATTTATGCCTGTGTGTTTTATCGTTGTAACTTTGTAATTTTCTAAATGACAAATTATTGCCATTAACTCATTGGACCCATTATTGCTTATTATTTTTCAGTGTTCATCTCAGGATTTTTCCCCCTTTTATGAAAATTTTGCATACGCATTTCCCCTTCAGATCAAGGTGGAAGACACTAAGCTTTAACTTTATTTTTTTGAGAAATTCTGATAGAAGAAATCCTTTCTGAACGACCGCTAAAACGCTTTAAAAAATTTGTTTGTTTGGGTTATATAGCTTCAATTCAAAAGTTAATATATAAGTTGATTTATAAGCATGGAAATATACGGATTCTAACTAGGGATTGCAATAATGGTATACAAGGATACCGAATACTGGGATTTTTAACCATTTGAACAAATCTGTAATACAGGTAGTTACAAGTTTAAATACCGTTTTTTTCAGTAATTACTTGAAATTTTCAAAATTATCTCCACTATATGTTCAGGGATCGCTAACATAGCAAAATAGTCTACAGTTTTGTTTTTATGATTCCCTAACGGATGAATTAATTAGACTGTGAATACAAAGTTGTTGCATTGTACAAACAAGAAAAGTGATAAAATACTGTTTCACAACGGACTGCAGATACCTCCTCGCTTTGGCATATATGTTAGGATGGGTTTAATTCGATAAAACTTGACGGAAGATAAAAGGAGATGTTTATATTCAACAATGAAGAGTCGCAATTTTCCGAGACAACATTACAGATAATTAGTAATACAGATTAATAAATGTACTAATGCACAGTAAAACATTTAAGAACAATTTTTTATTTAATATAAGAGATATACACATAAAATTGTGAAGAATAAATGAAAAATGTATGATCTTAAAATTTGGTAATTACATTTTTACAAAATCATAATGACCTTTTTATATTGGCTCTATAATAATAAAACTGGCAATTAAAACTAAGCAAAACATGTGTTTTCTTTCTTTATCTGAAATTTCTACTACCGATATTAAAACTGGTATCCCGGTTTCAAGATCTAAAAAATATCGAATTCAGGTATTGAACTTTTCGTGTGGTATGGCAATCTCTAATTTTGACAGAATTCATATACTAAAAGAGACAATTTAAAACACTTCGGCATTATAAACAAGCACTGAAAAAAAAATTTGCAGTTTGTGAAACAATGCTAAGTAGTTTATTTTTGCAAAAGTCAATTTTTATCATAATCTATAATTTAGTTTTTAAAAATAAGAAAATACTTTACTAAATATATTTCGTATATGACTAAAAACAACTAGCTCAATAAAAAAAAACAGTTATTTCTTAAGACTTATATAACAATTGCATGAATTATATACTTTTTAAAGCAGTTGATACTTGCGTGATACCTTTTTTTATGAAAATAAAAAGGCTTAGTTCTTTCGTGTGTAGAGAAAATATGCAAAGAAACCATTTTTAAATCAAAAGCAATCTGTTTTATTTCAGGCATTATACATAATTTAATTACATCTTTCGCAGAATGTACGATATTAATAATCAATAATACTTTGTTTAATATGTTTATGCGGTACACTCTAAATTAAAAAAAAATGACGTGTATTTTTGAGATTTCGTTTGAATTTTTTCCTGCAGATGTAACATGATTCTTTCAAATTATTGTGATGCAAAAAAATTTTCATTATTCCATATAAAAAACATTATTATCTTTATCTATATAAATAAAAATGAATGTTTTTCTGTATGTCTCTTATGTCTTAATAAATAATTCATCCGATTGAGATGAAACTTGGTCAGCTTATTCCTTACATCTACGGAATGGTTATAGGCATAGTACAATTATCTAAAATAAAAAATAAAAATTTGGATCTCAACCGCATTTATTTATCAAGGATAAATCTCCAAATAGCTCATTGAGATGACACAATAGATTCAGTAGAAATGCTAAATTCAAGTTAAAGGTTAATATTAAATAGGTTTTGAACATAAATGTCATTCAAGTGATTCTCAGGGGTAAAAAATTTATTACAGATCATGAGAGAAAATTTTGGGGAAGCCAATCCTGGGGTTTTTAAATTTTGATTAAATGTTAGCATTTTTGGCAGTAACTTCCAAAAATATTATATTTCAAATAATTTTGTACTATCTTAACTTTTTAAAAATTATCTTTTCAACTATATTAACGATTTTATGGTATAAATATATTTTCTATGTTTAATGAATTTTGAAAGAAAATATTTTAATCATATTTTCTAAAATTAAACTTGAGAATTGCGAACGAATATTAAACGAATCAAGAGATGCAATAAGTAGTTTATTTCATTACCATACTGAAAGAACATCAGCTTTACAATTCTAAAAGAATACACAAATCTAATTCATAAACAAGGATATTTGTTAGTATTTTATGTGGTACTTTTATGTATTTTAAGGCTTTTTTATTACCATGCACCCTATTTGGATAAAACATTGCCAAATTATTAATTGATTACACTTAATATTATTTTTTCGTAGGCAGCAACACGCCGGCTACCAGCTTGTTCTATATTTAAATAAACTGGCCTGAAGTATATTTAGTTTCAAATATGTATTAAAATTATTGAATAGGAAAACAAACCTTCTGATATTCGGAACTTTATATGGCAAATATTTTGGAACGTTTTAAATGCACTTTAAAATGCCTTCCACCCATAGGAAATTTTTTTGTAAATTGAAGAAATTGGTTACCATTAAAAAATACTATCATTATAAAAATTGCAGAATCTAAGAATAAGTATACATAATAGTATATACTTAGAGCAAATTTTGAATGCCTTTTCAAGAACATTTCAGGTCTTTTTTATGTATCTTAGTAATTAATATCCTTCGTGGTAAATGAGATCTTAATTTAATTTTTTTAAGTTCCAAATTACTTTTTAATGCACATTACATGCATGGTTTTATTAACAAGCATGAGCATCATGCTTTAAGAAAGGCGGTGTTCCTTAATTTTTTTTCCTTTCTACTATTAATGATTCTTATATAAATGAAGTTAAACAATTAATAATTCGTATGTAAAAATATCCTTTCCCACTTTTTTTATCGCATATTCAATTCAAAATAAGATCTTGTAATATCAAATATTACTTATTTTAATTTCTTAATGTATTAATTTGTTTCTGCTTTAGATATTTATAATATATGTAAATATTTTTAATTCTGGAGGAGAACATTCACATTCATTTCTAACTTTACAAATGAAGTTTTCCTAATAACAGTAATGAAATATTTTAAATTGCTCAAAAGATTTCAATTTGAATCCTTTGTGGCATTTCGAAAATTTAAATAAATATTTTCATTATTTAACATGCCGATAGTTTTTAAAAAAATTTTAAGAACCTTTCACTTTCACCAAAGAGTAAATATTTTTAAACGCGTCAGAAATTCTACAAAACATAAATCCTACAAAACAAAACTCTTCCTTCACAACGTAAGTCAGAAGCAGCAAAATGATCTTCATCTGCTGCAAACCAAACTTAGTAACCCTACTCCACACAAAAAGACGCTCGCCGGCATAAGGAAAACACAATTTCAAAGAGATTGTTTAGTCTAGCAGAGAAAAATCTGATGGACAAAAGTTGTTTTCCTTGAATCAGCTTCCGGGCAAGCAAAACACATGGCTGGAAATAGAATTCGGTTAGCATTCAAATATATGACTGTCTATTCTATTTATATTCAAATTTCAGCCTCCCAGGACTAATGATTTCAGTAAGCATGAAAAGTAGTTTCCATGCATCTCGTGGGTTTCCTCCCACAAGTAAAGTTTGTTTCCAAGTCCAGGAAAATGCAAATCAGGGAACAAACTCCAGCTGTATAATTTTTACCATTATCTTCTGCTCAAGTAGAAAGATTTCATTAGAATTTCCAGTTGTTTGGAACATTTTTGAATTGTGCATCATTATCGTTTGAATAGGGAAGTTTTGTATTTGTTATTTTGAATTATAAAATACTAATTTCAATTGTGTTTAATTTAGAGTGCAGAATAATTTGATTTTAAAAGCTAAGTTCTTATTTATTCAAGAGAACAAAAAGATTTTTATTCAATATTTACTGTATCTGTCTGGCGTTCTTGTTTTGGAAACAGCCATTGAATTCGAAAATAGATATTAAATAGGAAACTACTTGCATGCATAATAGAATTTCCAAATCGTCAATATTATCTTCTTTCTTTCAATTAAATGATTATGTGATATTTATTGCTCGAAGGTGAGCAATGTATATTAATTATAATAAAAGGGATATTATTTGAGAGATCAAATATTTATGCGAGTTACACAAAAGAATCCTGAAATTTCAAGTAATATATTTTCGAAAATGTTCCTAACATGTGAAAGACTTACTTCCTATTTAAATTTCAATAATAAACGGCGATACTAAAGAAAAAGAAAACTCTAAAATTTCTCTTAGAGATAGAATTAATATACTTTCTTTCCACTGAAATAATAATTATGAATTAATGTGGTAGGTTATCTCAAATATGAATAAGATTTTGAATTTGACAAAAAATGGATTTAACTATGTTAATTAATTTGAATTTATATCTTATTAATGGAAATTATCATTGAAAATCTTATTAATGGAAGAATTTTTTATGTTTTCTATCTTCAATAAAAAAATCACTTAGTTAAAAAATTTAAGTACATAGATTTGTTGAAAGATCTATATAAACAAGATGGTTCTATATTTATTTATAGAAAAAATGCATGTTATAATAGACTTTTAATTGTTCTGTGTATTATTATCAACCATACAATTTGTTACGTATTTATTCACATCTGAAATTTGAGAAAGGAAAACTTCTGCAAAAATCAATACCATTCCCAATATGACAAAGACTTTGATTTTCAACTGTCTAAAAATAAAAATAAGTCCTTCAAACCCTGTATTTATTTTAAAAAATCAGCTTATAAAATAAACTTAATAGGTGGGAATCAGAACTGAATAAAATTTCAGTCCATTCAAAAATTGGTTTACAATTTGATCCCTCAAACGATAAAAAATGTCATATTTGAAGACTCGCATACAAACTACAATTTGTTTTAAATAGTTTAGATTAGATTTTAAAAAATGTTTCATATTTTAAAATTTCAAATTCATCTCGTATTTTAATAAATCACTTTGATTAATTTATTAAAAGAAATATTTTTAATCAATCTTCTGAAAAGAAAAGGAATTGTTTGCTATAGTTGATAATTTTTTAAACACGAAATGGCCCTATAATAATTTTCAAATCGGCTTTTAAAAACAAATCGTAAATCCGTGTTGCCACTAAAAACTAGCCGTTAAATATAAAATTACCAAACTGGGCAGAATTTATTTTGAAAGGTTACAATGTGTATATCGAAGTAATTTTTTGAAAGCTTAATTCATTAAGAAAAATGAGAATATTATAGTCCACAATTATCCTTATATTATCTAAAAATTAACTTATATATATACATATATTTGTATATATATACATTTAATGAAGATTTAAAATATATTTTATGATAGACATGTTAAACTGAAAATCTCCATGTTAGTCAGATTTCAATTTAAGATTGGATTTTTAAATATAATTTTGTTGTTTTTGCAAATTTAAGTTTCGGAAATCGTTGTTCCTTTATAAATTGTAGTTCCCATTTTAAGTCAGATGATATAAATTTAAAGATAGCTTATATTTATTTAATACAATGAATAAAATGGTGAACGGGATTATAAATATTACGAATTGTAAGTAAACCTGGTGATCACCAAGAGCAAATAATAAATATGTTCCTTTTTGTTACCAAATATGTCCAATAGTGTAGTTACGATATCTCTGAGGTATCTGCATTCAAAATATCGACCAACAACACGTACACGTCGTACAATACCTAGTTCCATTACTTGGAAAAGCAATTTTATGTATTCCACTTTCGCATTGCATGCATACAGACTAATTTTAGTTATAAATCAGAAATTTATTTTTCCCCTCCATTTTAAAAGGATGAGATAAGCTTTAATTTTGGCTTGTAAATAAATGAACGTCAGCCTGAAAAGCATATTTTATGGATCCCATCTACTTTGAATACAACATTAATGAATTAACAAATGTTCCGAATATTAATACTACAAGAAAAAATTTCAATATTAAACTGGTTGTTTATATTCTACTTCAAATAAATATCCATTATTATGTCATGAATTCTTTATATTTCTGTAATAAACTGGGAAACTATTAATAACTATTAGTAAACCGGGAAACTGGGGAAAAAAGAAACGTATCGTTCATTATCAATGATATCCCAAAAAGATTTTTCTCGATTTTCGAAAGCATTATTGTGGAAAATGTATTTTATGGATTATATCTGCTTTAGTAACACCATTAATGAGTTAACAAATATTTCAAAGATTAATATTACCAGAAAATTTTCACATTAAATTGGTTGTTTACATTCTACTACAAATATACATCAGCAATCTGTTATCAATTCTATTTATTTTTGCAATTAATAGTTATTAGCTAACGGTAAAAAAGATAAGTAATGCTCATTCTCAACTGTATTTTAGATTTTCGAAATCATTAGGTGAAGAATATACTTTAGAGTGAAGAATATTCATTAGAGTGAAGAATATACTTTATACTTTATACAATATAATATGAGTTTCATTAATACAATAAATATACGTTATTTGTTTATATTTTTGGGATTAATCACTATTAGCTAACACACAAAAAAAGATTCATAATGATCATCCTCGACGATATCCCCAAAAGTGTTTTCTAGATTTTCGAAATCATTAGTGTGAAAAACATACTTTATGGATTCCATCTGCTTTCGGTACACCATAATGAATTACCAAACATTCCCCAATTTTTGCGTCTGCCATTTTCTGCCAATGGGAAGCCAGACGATTTTTATTTAGCCATTGGTCCCTCTCGTTTGACGCGAAATCGAAAGGACGCATCTGTTGCCATCATTTTCTCGTCTAAGTGATAAATGTCTCAATTTCCTATTTGCTCCAAATGACCTCCGAGCCCCGCACTTCATGAAGAGGTCACATGCCGCCTTTTGTTCTGCTCGCAAGATAAATAACTCGCAATCACTGCGAAAGAATTCCAATTTACTTTGCACATTAAGCCAAAGACAGATTATTTCATCAATTGCCCGGGCTCTACTCTAAAGATGTTTGCAGTACTTTGAAGAATGCGGGAATATTTATATTGACTTATATAAACTTTTTTTTTCATTTTGATCATCTTAGTGAAATTACTTTCATCAATGTTGATGGTCTCTAATTCTTTATTGATTCATTGACGATAGTATTAAACCTTTAAGGCATGATCTTTAAAACATTGCTAATAAATACAGATCATTTGTTACAAAATTTCTGATAACGATTATCAGAATAAAATTATTAAAGATTGCCAGAATAATAAATAATTAAATAGGATATATAAACTTGACTTAGTTTTGATCATCTTAGAGAAGTCACTTTCATCAATGATTATGGTATCTAATTCTTAATTGAAACATTGATGATATTAATAAATCTTTGCTAAATATTGCTAATAAATATAATGCAATTCGCCGGTAAAGATTATCGATATAAAATCACTTTAAAATTCGAACGAAATATATAAAATCATATAAACATTTTTATTTATATATTGATATTATTTGTTGATTGATTATAATGAAATTGTTTTAATCGATGATAATTGTCTCTAATTCTTCATTGATTCATTGATGATATTAGTGAATGTTTTAAAGCATTAGTTTTAAAATATTGCAGATAAATATAATGAAAATTGCTGATAAATATTATTGGAATAAAAGAATTTTAAAATTAGAATGAAATATATACATTTATATAGATTTTTAAATATTTTATAATTTATATTAAATATTTTTAATACTTTATATATGTACATCTTTGTACCATTCTGTAGGTATCATTACAATTAAAATTTAAAATGAATTAATAAATAAAATTATGAACTGACTTGAAAGGTGCTAGAGAGAAGACAGTAGTGTGCAAAGGGTTAATTTTAAGCTACCTCAAATTAGCATATAGTAGAAACATAAAAAGGACTAAATAAACTAAAATGGAAAAAAAACGCTAGAAAAAAGTGAAAATATCGAATAACTATAAATCTTAAGCATAGATAAATTTCTGAAGTTTCTTTAAATAATCCAATATTACGGTACACAGAAATAGATAACCATTACAGAAATTTTTAAAAATAGAAAAATTGATTTCTGGAACGTTTTTGATTTGGCATTCAATTTTATTTCAAAATTGTGATGCTATCTTACATTTTGCATATGAGTAGAAAATCCGTCATTAAATAAACTTAAATTATAATACAGAAAGATTAAACAATCGTTAACTAAGCATGAATATTGATAAATAAATAAAAAATTGATTCATGAAACATTTTCCTATTGAGAATATGCTTTATTGCAAAAATATGACACAAAATCGCATATTAATAAATAAAAAAAAAGACCTGCATTAAATAAGAATAAATCTTGATATACTTATAGAGCATAAAATTAGCATAAATCTTGATGCAAAAAAATAATTATAAAATGATAGATACCGCAACAAAATTATGATGCAACATAAAGCTCGCATTATTGATGCGGTATAAAGTGATTGATGATAAACCCTTTTATGTATAATGAGTATAAATCATTATTCTTAGCAATTAATCATTAAATAAACTTAAATAATGATAAACCGGAATAAAGAATTGAATAAATATAAATAAAATGATGAATAATCTATTTTTGTTTCATTTAAAATCAAAGAGAATTTTTGTTCGCCTTACATTATTATAAACATGATGGTTATAATTAAAATCACACTTTGAAATAGTCATAAAAGGAAAACTACTGGACCAAATTTTATCAAATTTCTAATATTTTAAGATGTTTGATATTTTGAAGGGAAAAAAAAATCTTTTCCGTCAAAAAAATAAAGCTCAAAAATCACCATCAAATGGAAATGTCTTTGTGTGAAATA
Source organism: Argiope trifasciata (assembly GCA_026543055.1). NCBI lineage: Eukaryota > Metazoa > Arthropoda > Arachnida > Araneae > Araneidae > Argiope > Argiope trifasciata. The sequence continues at coordinate 753,013 of JAPMOQ010039254.1, forward strand.
TCTTTAGCCAAAATAGGACATGAAGACATCGGTTTATGGTATCCGATTAGATTCCAAGAAAAAATTTTGAAAAATTGGATTTTTTAGAAACTATTTAAATTTATGGTTTATAGATATACTCTCAATTATAATACAAAATATTATAAACACAAAAAATATTTAAAAATGTAATAAATTTTTAGAAATAGGAAAATTTGTCGTAAAATTTAATGAAACTTGACCAAAACGGTTAAACAATCAACACAAAATTGTATTGAGGCAATCGTATTTCTCTTTGTACTTAAGTAATAGAATGTAATAATGAAAGAAATGGACCGAAATCAGAGGAAAAAAATTGAGATTCAAAGAAGTTATGGGGGAAAATATATGTATATATATTTACTTTTTCCATAAATTTACAACTTAATTTTTCTAAAAACACCTATAAATGAAAAAGTATTTCACAACAATAAAACCTTCGGTTCATTTAATTTTTATTGCGCATATTATTTAAAACAGACGTTAAAATGTAAGTACCTCTATTGTTTTTGAGATATCATGTTAACGGAGGGGAATTTTTATGAACATTAATGTTTTTAGAAAATTGAAGTGAAAGACAAACTTTAGTTGAAAAATATGTTTTTCTTAAAATTCCCTTTGGTGATAGGTCAGGCCTTCCTTTTCCTAGAAAAGGTTAACTGTTTTGGACAGAGGGAAGTCTGAATTACAAGAAATATCAATAAAAAAGAATTCGCCGATGTGGCCGATAACCAGTGTTTTTAACTTAGTCGGATACCTTAAAAAGTATCTAATTGTTTTTGAAATGTGTCACAAAGCATCTTCAATGTTGCTGTCATCATTTTCTGAAAAGAAATTAAATCTCAATGCTGCATTTTACACAGTAACTCTTAGCAAATCAGGAGGAATGTTACGCACATGTAAAGGCCTCATCACACGGCAAAATATCGTCAGATTTTCCCGTCAGTAAACGACAAAGAAAGTGACGTCACTTCAAAGTTTCACATGATTGGTTAAATTTCGTTTGCGGACAATATTTCCGACGGCATTTTCTAGCTGGTTAGAAAAAGTTGTCGATTATGAAACTTGCTTGACCGGTTTTTGACGGTAGAAACGGGAAAGTGCTGACGAAATTTCATCGTGTGATAAGGTCTTAAGTGTATGAGCTCTTTCAGTTCTACAAAATTGTTTAAATTATCCCCATAAACAGTGCTTTTGAGATATTACACATTGAACATGGTTTTTAACACGTTTCAAAAACGATTAAACACATTCAAAACCTCTGTCTTTATGTTCTAGTTTGTTTACCAATATTGCAAACAGTGCCATTTCCCCCTGGTAGTGACTTTTGGAACCTTTTTTTTTTTTCTCTTTCAACTGAAAAGAAAATTCCATGTCCTTTAAACTATTACCAAATTTGATATTACTTCGTTCAGTAGTTTTTTAATAACCATTTCAAAGTGGAACTTTAATTATAACCACATTGTATATTGTAAAAGTTTTGTTGTGTTGTTGAAAACTCGCACAAGATATTTACTGTCAAAGATTTCACATTTTTCAGTCTGTGTTCGCTATCCATTTTGGCTCAAGAAATGTTCCAGATATTCTGATATAAACAATACACCTTTACAAGCCTAAATAAAATGGCAAAAAGGGTTTGTGTTGCATATCCTTTGAGCAAAAGCAGTATTTTAGATCCGTTTTCGTAACTTTACAAACACATAGTAAAAATATTCTGGATGTGCAATGTCTATAGAGATTTTACCTTTAAACTATAGCACAGACGTTTCTATAAAAATAATAATATGAAAAAGTATTGAAATTGTTAGCAAATATTTAATGCCAGCGAATGAAATATTATAGGATGCAATAAATTTGTGTTATTAAAAATATTTACATGGGACAAATTATTTGTTAAATTATTAAAAAGTTATCCTTGTTCCTATAGATTATTTAAATTAACAAATATAATGTATAAATAAATTTATGTATAATAATTTCATAATTTGCGTTATATCTATTCATGATGATAATTTATTTCAAATTATGGTTAATGCAAAATTCTCATTGAATATTTCAATTACAGTTTTATATTACACGGAAATTCATTAATCAATTATTTTCAAATCGAAAATAAAATATTTGATAAATGGTAGTTAATCAAACGATAAGCTTATCAGTGTTGTTTTTATATTATTACTCAGATTATCAGTGTTGCACTTAGTGATATTATCATACGAGAGGTGATCAAAAAAAAAGTCTGCAAGCAGCAGTATTTGAAAAGTAGAAATTGTGGATGGAAATATTATTACCCCTAGTGGGAACAGATTTTGCTAGTTGTCTTAGACCGGTCGTTCGAGCAGATAGTGATAGTACTGAGATCTGAAACAGCGACAGTAGGGACAAGACGTCTAGAAAAGTGGTCTCGCACAAGGGTACGAGCCATGATACAAGTTCTATGGGCAAAAAATGTATCTCCATCGGGCATCCACATGTAAATTGTTGTAGTGTACGTGTGGGGGGGGGGGGGAAGAGTGAAGCCATAAGTTGACAACAGGTGTCGAAATGGTGTCGTTCTTTTGAAGCGGGCAGAGATATTGATGGAAACGTTTAGGTGGAGGTCTGGAGTCACCCTCCATACAGCCTCAATTCAACACCCAGCGTCTATTTTCTTTTTCCAGCATTACAGATACACTTATCCGAAACAAGGTTCATATCCCCCGGTGATGTTCAAAAAGGTGCCAATAACTTATTCAATAGCCAGGGACTTGATTAATACCAAGACGGATTTTCAAATTCGTCCAGCAGTTTGATAAATTCCTCAACAGGTTTGGTAATTAGGTAGTGAAGTAAACGCCACGTATGTCTCTTAATTTCCATTTCTATCCTGTGTCTATTATTAATACAGAATTTTTCCTTCGCCTCGTAATTTTTAACAAATCTTGTTCACAGCCATTTGATATGTTTTGGTGTCAAATAAGTGCTTCTGTGTATAGTTTTCTAACCAGAATTTACACCCTTAACTAAAAGTAAGTAGCTTTATAATCAAATAATTAAATGGTAAATAACATTAAAATCTCGTAATTAAACATAATATAAACTTCTAATGATTTTTTAAATGAAGTAACAACGCTCTGTTTTTAAAATAGAAAAGAAAAACGTTCTGAGTTTTGAAGAAACCTTTTATTAAAATATTGCTTTCATAAACATATATGTAATCATAAAAACCCTCGAAGACACATTCCGTTTTAAAATACACAAGAAATGCATTAAAAAGGAACGAAAGACGTTTTTAAAAACCCATACTTCCATTGTTGCAAGACTAATCCAAGTAATTTTGAGAAAACGCTATCAAAACAGTCTCCAAAGAATAGTGAAACTTTTGATACGAGACCCAACAGATTTTAAAACGGTCCCAAAACCATTATCATGTAGCTGCGACGAAATGCCATTAAGGATCCAAAATGTGGCGTGCTACAGTTCGCTGGTCGGAAATTAATGATGTTTGTTTCGATAATGAATATGTTAGAGGGCATTATGTCCTCTAAAGACTTTAAAAGAATTAACATTTCAAGCGTGGTGCTTTCTTTTTTTCCCGCATTTACACACTTGAATCGTTCTGTATTCATTACGGCATGTCTGGGATTGTGATTTCTTTTAAAGATTCTTTGTGGATATGGATGATGCGTTGAAATGAAAGATGGAGACAGAAATATGTTTGGTTTTACATCCCTAATGCATTCGGTTGCATTCAGTGGTTCCAGTAAAGGATAATTTTCTTAAAGAGCTTCCGTCTGAAACGAGCATTATCGATTTTTGAATTAGTAATCATCCTCATTTACATTGACAGCTTTAAAGGAATATCACAGAACTGCATTCTGAATTCATTCTTTTGTCTAAGCTATCTTACAAGAAAGTATTAATGACCCTATAGTGCATTTGCATTCTCTGGAAAGTTCAACCATTTGTTTGGTCTTGTGGAAATCGGCATTCCTTTTAATGTTTCTTGATGAATCGTATATAAGTATTGGAAATGAATTGGTAGTGAATAGAAAAATCGTATCTAAATTATGTGAATGAAGCTCGAAGCAGACAGTCCTTTAATTTGGTGATCTGTTTGGCAAATACCATCAACGATACTGGAGAATTAAAAGATGAAAACTAATGTTAGGATATTATCGTGATTACCTTTCACAGAGTAAATTTTAGTTAATTATCCAAACGAATTAAAATTTGTTTTTAAATTCTGCAGTATTGTCTTTTAGAAGGAATTCTGTCGCTTTGGTAATTGCTATTTGAATTCATGTATTTTATAGCATTTCTAAATAAAAAATAGTTTATATTGTTTTGCAAAATGACAGAACTGTATTTTAAATGCTAAAATGTTTAGTTTATATACTTTAGAGTTAGTTTTAGTCACAAAATCGGTATTTGTTTAGAGAGATTTGTTTTTATATTTGAGATATGATTAGCCTACATATGAATTGACTAACATGTCTCCTTCTTTGAACATTTTCTTATAAATCAGTGGAATATTTACTTCATACGATTCAGTGACACATCAGACTCTAGTTCACAGAACGAATTGAGAGAATTTATTTAGTGCGACCATTTGACACCAAGTCACAAGAATTAAAATTTATGTATTTTAACATGGCTATCAGTAATTTAATGATTTTGCTTTCTTTAAAAATCAGTTTCGTTAAATCAAAATAAGTCAACATCAAATCAATCAAATTTCGCACAATCAAAAGATTAAATCCCATTTTGCAATTATTTATTTCCTCTTCAGGAATAAATTTTAATTTTAGCACTCTTTTTTTGTACCATTAATGTATCTGCCCGAATAAATGTTTATAAAATCCCCAAAAGATTATGACAGATAAGAACTATTTTTTCTTATCTGTCATAGTTGGTTATGAAATAGTTTTTCTGGATTTTTTTCTTTGGTTATTTTACTTTAGCTTTACTATTATGAGTCTATTTTCATCAATGGACTTTATCTTAGAATTTTATCAATTTAAATTGTAATATAGAACTATTTGTAATATATTTTTATTATCTTCACCTATTTTGTATGTAATAATCAAATATGGTTCTTGGGGAATAAAGTCAAACACAATGTCATCTTTAAATTTATGTATCTCGTTATTTTAGAAAGTATTTTGAAATTGAATAAGACACAAAGGGCTTTTTATTCTAATATTAACTTACATGTTTTATTTATATATTTCTATAAAATTCGAAAATAATTTCAGTGATTTTGTTCTTCACACCAAATAATTCAACGTAATGTCGTCTGAAAATTTGGCAAATAAAAATGACCCTAAAGAATCAGTTTTTGATTTTATTTAACTATAATGCCTAGTGCGATTTAAATATTCATTTTCAGTTATTACTTAAATTCAAAATAACAATTATAATCATTTTTCTAAACATGACTTATTTTATTTGGCATATAAATGATGAAAAAAGTTTTAAAAATATCATTTTTCTGAGTTTATCATTGAAAAAATAATATATATATATATATATATATATATATATATATATATACCATATCATTTTCCCATAAATTTACCATATCTGTAGAATAATTGGAAAGATGTGCCGAAACTGTTAATCATCATTTAAAACTAAATAACTGCAATAAAGAAAATAATCATGCAAGCAAAAATAAATATAAAATTTGCTTAAAAGCTTTTCATAAATAAAAACCTGTATTGTTTACATATGGCCACCAATTCGTAATTGTCCGACATTTTATTCGAATGTTGATTAATAAAAACTTCTCTCAAGGCATACGAGTGGGTTATTTAGAATGATGTATTATTTGAGTAAAATTAAGATATACACGTATTCAATATTGATACCTGCTCTGTTTACTATGTGAGAATTTGCTTATTTATATAAATAACCATGTCTAGTAAAAATACATCAAATTGGCTCTGACAATGTATAGTTTTTCATTATAAAAATAGCTAGTTTTCGTTGCTTATCATATTAATCATGTTAATTTAGCCATGCCAACGCATGACTGAATTAAAATATTAATTTAGGAGTCACTTCAAAGAATGTTTTATTTTATATTATGTATGCACAAATAAAACGTTCTGATGATCTAATACACACTCATTGTAACAAGATTAAATTGAGAATAAAATTTATGAAATTAGTCTGGTTATTGCATTAAAGCAGTTCTGTCAAAGTTTCATTTTGAATTAGATCTTAAGAAATAAAGGTTGTCGGGAGCAGGTTTCTATTGATACATTAGAAATCTGGGAATCATAATTTTCTATATATTAGGTTGGTGCGTATGAAATGTCGGATTCTTAAGTGATTGTATAAAACTGCATATCTTTCTTTAAAAGCTGTTTATTCAATCAAAGTATGCTCCATTCGCTTCAATACACTTCTCCCAACAAGATTTTAAAGCGTAGATGCCTGTCTTAAAAAAATTTTGGTCTTTAGAATTAATAAACTCTGATATCGAGTTTTTTAAACTGTCTTCATTTTCATAGTGTTTGCCCCTTAAAAACAGCTCTAAATGCTTGAAAAAATGAAAATCGGTCGGCGAGAGATCCGATGAATATGGTGGATGCTGCAAAACTTCATATTCCAGTTCGTTCCAGCTTATTTCGCTCTGTCAGTGCGTGCGGTACCCACTTGTCCATCTTCTTAACCTTGCCAATCTCAGAAAGGTGTCTCAATATCGTTGTATGGTCAACTTTCATCCTGATAGCAAGTTCCCTCGTGGATACGGCTGGATCCGCTTCCACTAGAGCCTTCAGGTCATCATTCTTCACAGACGTTTTGGGTCTTCCGCGCGGCTCATTTTGCAGTGAAAAATCGCCAGTTCGAAATTTTTCGAACCAACGCTGCACTTTCCGATCGTTAACCGTATTCTCCCCAAACGCTTGGTTTATGTTGCGTGCAGCTTTTGCAGCACTATTACCAAGTTTGTACTCATATAAGAAAATGACGCGAATGTCGGCAGAATTCATATCGGCAATAAACTCAAAAGAAATAACAAAAGGGAAGACCTTCGAGAAAACCTATTTTGCTGAAATGAGTCTCTGGCAATGGACAATACGACTATGAATGAGGTTATGCCAAAGACAAAAGTATAACGAAAACAGGGAGACAAACGTCCGCATGTAAAGAGAATCCGACATTTCATACGCACCAACCTAATAAAAGCCTGCTAAGATAGAAAATGAGCAGACAAATAGTATTTTAGAAACTTTTCTAAAATAAAAAGTGAAATGCGGTGGAGGGCTGTCGACCATTGATCATATACTCAGTAGTCGTGAACTTTCACGTAAAATATAAATTGTCAAAATTGAACCAATAGTTCAGATTGGGATAATGATTATCCTGATGAAGTCAAATATATAAATGAACTAAGATATATTTATGCGCTTTCAGTCACCTACATCTTATCCAACGAGTATATTAAAGCATTAGAAAATTCCAGTTAGGCATCTGCCTAAGACCTCTGTTCCATTTTAGAATTAAAATTAACAACGAAGTAGGAAAATGAAAATAATGAATTAGCATTGAGTAAGACAATGTGTTTCTAGGTGCCAAATAATGCCCACAATTAAAATTTTCATGCAATTTGATTATTTGCAATTTGATTATTTTTTGGATCAACCCCATTAAAAAGGCTCGTTTATACTAAGAATATAATAAGTAAGACAAATAAAGTACCATCACATGTTGAATTTCAAAATTAGATGAAGAAATGTATAATTTTATGACTTAAGAAATTTACATCCAAATAATTTTTCTAAATATTCTAGGCGTTAGCAGATTCTAATCAGGCATCTACCAAGGGTCTCTGGACTATTTTAAAGATTTATACCTAGATGATATTTCTAAATATTAGAAGCAAATCAGCTAGTTGCCTAAGGCAATTACTCTATTATAAAATTTTAGAAAATCGTTTCAAGAACAATTTGGAAAAAAATGCTGTTTGATATTATATTATATTGATTAATTAATGAATTACTTCTTTTTATGATGCAGCAAACCTGAAATTAAAATTACCATCTTGCTTTTATTTGTATTTAAACCGGCAAACATTTAGTATGAAAAATGAGTGCGATAAGAAAACACTCGAAAGGAAAATTTTATATCTTAAGTCATAAAAATAATCCTATTATAACAAGAATTTGCCCGAAATACATCATTCAAATTAGAATCATATTCACCAGCAGTTACAAAAGAAAGGATTTAAGTCTAAAATCTTTTTCACAACAGATAACTAAACCTAAAAATAATTTAACATCTATCTCAGACTTTTCTCACTTCGAATCGTTTTATTCCTTATCAACACGGCATTATTTCCTCGTTCCTGCAGAATTACGAATCAGCTTATTTCAGTTCCAACAACGAACAAGAACTTTGCTCGTTGCCGACGAAAATTCTTTACAAAAAAGAAAAAAAAACTGGCACCAGGGTAATAAATATTTACAAGTTGTGGAGGAACTTTTCCACAAGGCCAAATGTACTTAGTTTATTTATTCCATCTGAATGAATAAGTTATGTGCTTTATCTATCGCTGCTTTGAAAAGAAACAATCATTTATTCTAGTCTAACAAAACAACTAATCCCCCAACTGGAACTTCATTAGGCAGAAACTTGTATAACCTTTTCTTAAGCCCAGCGACATCCTAAATTGCACCTCGTTACTTAAGTGACAAGAGGAGGGTTTTGGGGTTTTCCGTTTTAATCTTAAATGACACAAGTGATTAGTTGTTCAAGTGACGGGCTGTTCTAAAGTGTTAGAAGTATCAAGCATTTCCCGGCGTAGCCATTGCAAAGTATTATGCAAAGTGATCCAAAAGGTTTCGAAGCTTTGATATAAATTTATAATTAATTGCTTTCTAAGTTAAAGCAAACTTTGTCTCAAAGGTAAAAAGAACTCAAATGTTTTTCTTTGTCTGGATAGGATATGTGTTTATGCCGATGGAATTAAGCCTCTAAAGTGGCTGTAATTTCCAAATACAGCAGGGACGAAATTATTCAGCGACTGGGAAAAAGGAGATATTTTTATGTGAAATGGATAAGAACTGCTATTTAATAAAATACAAAAGAGTGTCCCTATTTCAATTGAAATTCTAAATTCTGATATTTTTAGAAACAGCTGGAAATAAACATTTGGAAATGTTGTAATCATTGCATTATTATTATCTGTTGGTTTTTTTCCAAGAAGTATGGTTATAATTATAGTTCCACTTTTAGCTGGTCATGTAAGTAAAGCTTATGGAGCAAATGGCATCAAATATGGTTTAAAGGATGGCATGGGAATTTCTTTTCCGCCAAAAAAAAAAAACCCTTATAATCGGGGGAGGGGGATGGCGCTGTATGCAATATAGATTAAACAAAATAAGTAAGATACTCCGACATGTGCATAACTTCCTCCTTGATATGCTAATAGCTACAGCGCCATTTAATTTGCTTTCAGAAAATGCTGGACGCCACATTCAGCTTGCTTTGTAGTACGTTTCAAAAACGATTCAACATATTTTAAATCGATATCTTCAGGTCTTAATTTGCTTAATTAATATGTAATAGATAATTTATTTTATACCCTTACATTTCCAAATCCATATACAAGATTTGATAGTTTTAGATCAGAATGTATCACTTGAATGTCTCCCAACATTATAATAATAAAAAAGATTCCTAAAGATTGCATACAAGAAAAAGAAAAATTTTCAAACAATTTTGAAAATGTAATAGTCAAATTTTGTTGAGATTATTTCATTCCTCCAATATTTCGTCATTAGAATACATCTTTTTTTTTCTTTTTACAAGATGCTTTTCTCTTCGTTAAAAATTTCTGTAAAAAGTAAGTCATAAAATGTAGAAATTTGTTAATATACTACCATCCTTATATATATTACAATTCAGATGTAGCATCAATTTATGTATATAATTATTTATTTCGTTTAACAAGCTATTTCCGTCATTTTATACTAGCATATCTGCCATTAATATGTTATATTTTATATACATTTTAATGATTGTAAAAAATATTTTTAAGTTTCTCCTTAAAAGTTATGTATCAAAAATTTATAATGGAAGTTTATGAACCTGCATCATTAAATATTGTTGTTTCATGTTTAATTCTAATCCCGCACACTGTTGTAGAAATGTAATGCTTCGTCTTGGTAAAGGCAGATAGAATTGGAGTTTTTTAAAACGATATACAACTATTTTATGATGAACAGAAAATGTTCACTATCGAATATTTTTAGTTCCAAATCTGACTAGGCAAAAAAGAGAAAAAAGAGGAGAGCGAAAGGATTTGAACATAAGTAGCTTTAAACAGGAATTTAGCTGAGGCAGGCAATATTTTGACTTCAGCGAATGTAGTCTTAGAACGGTGAAATAAGCGATAAATCAGAAGTTAAAATAAAGCCTGACTTCGAGTGATAGGAAAATAATTATTTTTAGAACACAAAAACATTGTAGAAATAGCATTCATACATTTATAATTTATTCTGTGCCAATAAAATTGAATTAGAAGAATAATTTTAGTTTAATATTCATTAAAAAGTAAAAACATGTTATAATTTTTAGTATCAGTATAGATTCTTTATAATGATATTACAGTAAATGATGAATATGCAAATATAAAAATATGGAAAATATTACGTATTCAATATTAGATCACACTTTATAAGAAGAGATTCGAAAGTTAAAATAAATGGCGTGTGATTTGAAAATAACTACTTTTAAAACACAAATTGAAGGAATAGCACACATACATATGTATTTAATATACTAAATATTTTATAAAATACAATTAGAAGAACAGTTTTAGTTTAATATATTATCAAAAGCTCTGATTTCAAAATCAAATATCTCTACAAAAAAGATCGATAGAATTATGAGGTAAACTATACGTTTAGTAGCATGGCTCTCTGCTCTGAAAACTCTTTCTCTCAAAGGAGTCTTTGAAAAAAACAATAAAGTGATGCGGTCTTTGCAATCAAAATACAACTTTTTCAAAATGTTCACCATTTGAAACAATTAGGTGACGTAATCGAACAATGTCACGTCTTGGAAACGGAAATGGAATCACATGCAACACCAATCAAAGATTCAATCCCAGCTAGAGTGGCGGGATTGCTTCTATAGACTGTGTGTTTCAATGCTCCCCACAGAAAGAAGTCACAAGGAGTCAGGTCGGGAGTCATTTTTCATTTTTGATGTCACAATGAAAGTGTCTATGGGCATTGTGATTAGAGCGTCATCTGTTAACGGTTTTTGTAACTAAATTTTCTAAACTTTTGTACAGCATTTTTACAGTTTTGCTAATAAACGTACAGTTTACCGCATGATTCTATCAATATTTGTTGTAGAGATATTTAATTTTGAAATCAGGGTTTATTTTCTGATCACCCTGTAAGATCATTATGTAAACATAAAACGATAAAAAATATTATGCACTAAGTTTTAAATTTAGTTTATAAGCAAAATACGAAATATGAGTATTATGTCATATATAAAATAAACGATATAATGTAGAATATGAAAAAAATATTTTAATAACTAAAAATTTAGCTCTTATCTTAAAGACAAGCAAGGGTTAGTAAACTGGTGCTTAAATCTGTTGAAATATTTAATTAGTTCAAAATGAAAAATAAATATTTGAATTTAACTGTGCTAAATTTAATATACAAGCCATCAACATTTTTTTTTATTAGAACGCACTTTATAATGTTCTTTTTAATCACTCGGTTAGTTAAATACAAGTATCAATTTTTTCCTTCATATATGGATTTATTAAACACCGATGATGATAAAAAGGGATAGTAACAAAAGGAAGGGCAAAAATGCTATTCAAAATCAAACAAAAACACTTTAAAGCAAATTTGAATTGCTACACAGTCAATAAATGCGCACTTTTTTAAATTAAATATTGTGTGATAAATTCCTTTCACATATAAGGTTAGCTTTAACCTAATAATTTTATTAAATAATTGATTACTTCTCTAATGTTTTTATGTAGTGCATGATTTCCTTTTTTATCTTAAATACCTATATATTAAAGAGGATGGTAATAAACTGTAAAATTCAATTTCTCTCTTTCCCCTTTCTAATAAGTATAGAACTAAACAAATGTTTTTCTTTACTGAATAATGTGATTAAATTTTAAATGTTTACGAATATTTTTATACATAAATTTATGAATATTTTTTAATTCATGAAAAATAATATATATTTTAATAGATACTTTAATGTTAACAGCTTTTTAAATATTAAATTTCAAAAAGTTTTGTTATTAACTACAGATCGTAAACATTTAAAATATAATCACATTTTCTACAAATTTAAATAATTACTTCAATATTTATGAGAAATAAAAAAAATAATTAAATGTGTATTTATAAATAATGGATAAAAATTAATTTATTTTATTTCCGTTTATAAAGGCATAATAAATTTATCAATAAATATAAGCATTTGCAAAACTTATGATTTAATAATCGAATAATAATTTAGGCGCTTAAAATATTTTTTAAACTTATTTAAATAAACATGAATAATAAGAATTTTAATTATTATTCTAAAATGAATAGCATTAATTATTATTTTAATGATTTTGAAACCAAATTGCATAATATAAATATCATAGGTAGAATCAAATTCTCTTTTAATACTTCAAATAATTAATTTAAAATAGTTTTGAAACCAAATTTAACATGAAATTTTTGTATTATATAATCAAATCTCTTACAATCTAACAAAACAATTCAAAAATTTGACGAACAATATGAATTCATCTGAAGCATAAAACATAATTAAAATAGTCAACAAACGTATGTACTTGCCTATTTCATAATATGATATTAAAGTTAAAAAATTTTAAATTAAAATCGAAAAAACTATTTCTATTTAAAACCATTTCTTTGAAAGATAAGAATAGTTTCCGGATCCAATTATTCCTTTGTTGCAACCTCTTGAAATACAGAGAATTTCAAATAATTATACTCAACGGCATTTTACAAATGGCTATTGACTGGGGATATTGCATTGGTGTAAACTGCTTCCGAAGGTAATTAGCAGTTCTATGAAAGTTCTATTCACTTCCTCAACATCTCTTCACTTGAGATAACTAGAACGATAATTAACCTTGTTATCAGTAGCGGCCTTTCGGGTGGGCTATAAATAACGATAGAATTAAATGTTGAGGATTTTGTGTCAGAAGTTAATATAGAATTATAAAGATGTATCTGGTCATGAATTTATCGGGAAACAAAGATAATATTTTTGAAATACTAATTAGGAATTCCTTTTACAACTTTGTTACAAAGAGTGAAAATTTGAAAAATATTTTCTGAAAATCAATTTAAAGTTTCTAGAAATGACGTTATGAAAATTACGACATAGTTTTTATTATAAACTAGACGCTTTTAGAGACCAGTTGGTTTCGTCCATTTGCTTTTATTATAAACTAGACTAGTTGGTGATTATACATAATTTCATTTAAATCATTTGATACAATTTTATGCCTAGTGTTTCGTCAACCTTTTAGATTTAACAGCCGCGTTATTTTAAATGTATTACATACATTCTATCCCTGAGTATATGTATTTCTATAACATATACCGATTTCACGGCATCAACCTGCTATTAAAAACGCAAATGCCTAGTTCCTTTGATGTGAATTTTCTTATTCACACTTTTAAAAATTCAATATATTTTCAAAATTTCAATATTTAATTCTCGTCAGGTACTGAGAATTTTGTTCTCAGCCATTGATATCCATTCTATTGTCAAATGTGTGCTTTATTTAGTTGTTTAAATATTTTTAAATTACTTCTGGAGCTGTTTTTTTCTAATTATGTACCGTATTTCCTATCTTGAAGCTAATTTTATGAAAAAAATTATAGGGTATTAGTTAGATATAGAATAATGAAAGTTATTTGTGCGCTCATTCATTACATTTACTATCCACTTTGGTGACTGATTGATACTCAGAAAATTGTGTGCTTAATTTCATTAAATATCGTACGATATATCTGGTTTTCAGTGATCTAGTAAGGGAACTATTTTGAGCATAAAGGTGTGACAGGCCGTAAATTTTTTTTATTATTATTTTTGTAAACGTATAACCTCAACGATGTATGAAATTTTGGTTTCAGTCTTGTAACTACGATTGAAGTTTTGTGCCACATTTTTGTTTTAATTCATACATAATAAATTCGTCCAAAATACATATTCGGTTTCTGACTATTATATGTTAATTCCTGGTTATTCACGAAATAAAAAATTTAAATATCGATCGCAAATTTGTTATTTTGTATTTATTGTTCTCCAAAGGTATAATCTAATACCATAATACGAGGAATGGTTGCCAAGTCGAAAATCACCCCAGAATTAATAAACTCCGGTAAACTTGGGGGTCTGGGGTTTTTGGCCACGAGGAATCGATTGGCACCGGTTTTGAAGCGCTACGGTCGAGCAGTTCGGAGTTACAGATAGGATATTTTCAAACTTTATTAGTTCGCCATAATGGCTACTTAAATTTTTAAGCGGTAACGTGCTGCCATCTATAGCCAATATGGCGAACTAATAAAGTTTTATGTTTATGCTGTTATAGGTTTATAATATGTTTCTTATGTATGTATATATGTTTGGTTTTTCTAAATAAATTTGTCAAAAATATTGAACTTCAACACACTTCAATCTTTACCTTTACTTTACCTTTGTATAGAATAGTTCCCTTTCCAAACTCTAACTTTGTTTAGAATAGTTTACAATGGTGCACTTTAACCGGTTATCTTTTCACCAATGGTTTCACAAATTTTCTTATGGCATGTATTGTTTTGATAAATCACAATTGAAAATTTAAATCTTCGAGTTAGCTTCGATACCTGTTTTCTCCGAGCGGAGCTCGGTCACCCGCTGGTGATTAATAAATCAATTTTTCATCATTGTGTAAATAAAATGTATTCTGTGAATAAAATATTCCTGTAAATAAAATATTCTGTAAATAAAAATTTCTATAATTACATTTATCAAGATGCCACAGTTTTAAAGACAGAAAAGTAAGGCAATATTTTATTAGAAATTATACAAGAAAAGGTGGGGAACCATTGCTACCTTGTTTCATTTTCTTTCTCATATACAGGAGGGAATGGGCAGTCTTCTCTTAAAAGGATCCTTCAAAATTATATAGGAATCTAAACTTATAGTATAAAGATTATATTGTCCATGTTTAGATATAGACTGATATATTCCAAAAACGTTTTTGTTTCAGATCCTATGCAGTTTTAAACATTTATATTTATCACAAGTTTGAGGTAGAATCTTTTGACGATTATAATAATATATCTTTCTAAATTTCTATTGAGAGTAACTTGAGAGCAAGAAATTACCAAATATTATA
The DNA here is from genome assembly GCA_026543055.1 of Argiope trifasciata. NCBI lineage: Eukaryota > Metazoa > Arthropoda > Arachnida > Araneae > Araneidae > Argiope > Argiope trifasciata. The sequence goes on from JAPMOQ010039254.1 coordinate 768,422, forward strand.
TAACATTTAAATGCAATAAAATCTTAAGTTTATACTATAATAATTTGTTTTGTTTCTAAAGGGATTTTTTTTCTATTTTCAAGTTTATTTATTAGAATCCACATTCAATGCATCAAAACTTCTAGATCAAACTTTTTCACGAATGCAAAAGCAAAAAATAAAGTTAAAAAAAATTACTAAATATCCACATAATCTTAAAAGAAAAGTATACAACTTTTACAGCTACATTGTTTCAATATCTGAAGCTCTCTTGTTATTGTTATTGAAACTCCACATTTTTGTCAACAGGATAAATAAATAGTCATCGATTTTGAAAATATTTATCGATAGAAAGATTAAAAGAAAAATAGACATTTTTTTCAACTGAAATGTTTCAATGCTTGTAGCGATCTTGATATTGTTGGTGAATTATCTCACATTTAAGTAAGTCTGCTGCGTAAATAAATTATCTTTCAATTTACTTATTGATATAAAGATAGCGATTAAAAACTTTAATTAATGAGCCACAAAAACAGATATTTAAATGTTACATTATACGATATTAAGAAAAACATTTTTTGGAAATAAAACGAACACTTTTGCAAATGTAAATACATCTTAATGTTTTTGAAATTAAACATCTGCTTTATATAACTATTTCGCAAAAAGCAATTAAAAGTTAATTCAGTTGGAAAAATTCCATAAAAAATAAACAACACAAAACACTTCAAGGAAATTACACCAGAAATTCACTCGAAGATAAAAAGCTTTTATAACATCAAACAAAAGGACAAAATTAATTTGAGAAGAAAAATTCATTTATGCAAGCATTAATAACAACGCAAAATTCGTATTTGAATGGTTTAAAAAAATAGCCATATTAAGGCACTAATGCGAAAACGCCTGCCCCCTTTCAGGTTTTAAAATATTTACGTTTCTTTTATTCTTCCGTTTTCATCTTTCTAACCATTTTCTGAGGGAAGTTTTTATCTTGAGAATCGTATACATTTCTCAAGTAAATGGTCGTCTAACGAGCATTTCAAAAAACAAGGCGTTAAATACATTTACTCATTAAATATAATTAATGGCTTCTTGTCAGGAAATGCTAATAAAGTAATTTCATTATTCCTGAACGGGAAGTTAATGTTAAAGAGCTTCTTTTTTTCGGTATCAGTAAAAACTAACTGAATGTCTTGGTAAGAATACAAAATTAAAAACTTTTACTATTAATTTGAGTTCATGTTTATTTTTCCCGTGGGCGTCGTTATTACCTGAAAATTCAAATTAAAATATAGCACTTGAAGTGCATAAATATTTTAATTTTATCACTCTCGAGAAATGATGCCATTCAAAGCAATTCTTTATATGTGACTGAAAGAAAATTATAATTCCTAAATTATATGTAGTGCCTGTTTACATTGACAATTATAATTCATCATATGTTTTAATTCATAGATTATGTTCAATGTCTGCTAACATTGACAATACAGCATACATTTTACTTCATAGATTATATACAGTGTCTGCGTACATTGATAATCATAATTCATCTCATATTTTAATTCATAGATTATGTGCAGTGTTTACCTACATTAACAAATATAATTAATCTTTTTTGCCTATTTTACGAATATTTCTTATTAGTCTGTAATAGTAAACACAATAAAATATTATCATAGCTTTTTTGCAGTGAACTGTTATTTTTAATTCATCTAATTTATTTTATAAATATTAATAAAAATATTTACTTTAATAGAGTTAAATGCATCTATATAAGTAAAATAATTGTGTATTTGATAATTAGAGATAACTTGACTTCCATCGCTATAGCAAATCGAAGGAATAATAGAATGTGGCTATAATTAACTTTGAAATGATCATAATGGTTCCACTTTAAATGGTCATAAAAGGAAAACTATGAGACCAAATGTTATAAAACATGTTAATAGTTTAAAAGAACTCATGGTTTTTTTTTACTGTTGAAAAGATTAGCACCATTGGGATAAATGATGGTGTATGCAATATTATCAAACAAACTAAAACATTAAGATATCAGTTTTAAATGCATTTAATCGTTTCTGAAACGTTCAACAAAGCATATTCAATATGGGTTCCGCCATTTTCTGAAAACAAAGTACTTCGCATTAATGCATTCTCATCTGTAACTGTTAGCATATCAAGGAGAAATGTTATGAACATGTCTTATTTTGTTTAAATAATATTGCGTACTGCATCATTCCCCACCTGGTAATAAAAGGGTTATTTTGCTGATGGAGAGATGAAAAATAAATTTCTATGCCCTTCTTTAAACTATTATGAAGCTTGATAGCATTTGATCCAGTAGTTTAATGACTATTTCAAAGTGGAACCTTTATTATAACGACACTGCATTCTAATTTGCTTGCAACATTTAATTAACTGAGTCATGAGGCTTAGAAAAATGAAATTCGGTAATGGATTTTTGTCATTTTCTAATATGATTGAGCTGCGAATTTTTATGTAACTACGCAATTTCGGTGAACATACACAATTTTAAAATTTTCAGAGAGTGATTAATTAATTTTGATTCCATACAGTAATTCCTTTCGGCAATGCACTTCAGAAAAAATAAATTAACCGCTTATCACTTTTGCCCGAGTGCCATACGTGCATCGTTTTATCGAATTTTGATAGTTGTAAGCAAAAAATAAACCATTCATAATGATTATAATTCTATATTAAAAGTACTTCGAATGCACAGTTAAGTCAAGTATTCCATGGATTTCCATTTGAGACAAAAAAAGAAAAGATTTCCAAAATAAAAGGAGTTATCTTATTAGATAAAAAATAAAATAAAACAGTTAAGAGGTTAAATAATTCTATAATACTTGTAGTAATGAATTATGAAGTATACTTTAAATTAAAATGTAGTAAATGAAATATGGTACTTTCGTTTGTATATTTAAAAGTAGAAAAATTCTCATGAAAATGCAGAGCCTTAGGGAATGAAAACAATGATGGAAACCCTAAAAAATGCGATTTGTAAATTTAGAATGTAATGAATTTCATAATTGAGCTGCTTTCATTTAAAATTTTAATGAATAATAAACCACTCATATTATTTTTAATCAATTTGCATAATAAATTATTCTGAAAATGTTCTGAAATTCCAATTTGAATATTTCTGTGGATCGCTTAGGATTTTAGGTATTTGTTTCAACAGTTTTTTTCTTTTATTGACTAGGATTTTGAAAAAAAAAAAGGTTTCTAATGTTTAAGTTCCTAATAAAAACAAGTTTAATAAAAGCTTTCTCATTAATTACATCATTAAAAAATATTCTTCAAATAAAAATTTATTGTAGCTGATTTTGAATGTTAAAAATAATTCTACGGTAATTATAAATACCATTCTATAATCGATTATAATTTCTATCAAATTGTTAAATGGAGAATTTTTATTAAGTGGACGTAAAGCAAAGAGAGATAGAGCAGAGAAAAGACACACAGAGAAAACACAGACAAAAGAAATCAAGATTTCTATACATTTAGGAATTTTTTAAAATTTGGCAATAGATGAATATGAAATCCATTTCTAATTGTAAATTTAATTAATTCTCAACTATTATTTTTACAATTATATAAAATTTTCCTTTTATATATTATAGTGTTAATTAAAATAAAATAAAAAATTCCTTTAAAAAAACCGAAAAGAAAAAATAAATGGAGTAAGAAAATGTTAGAAATAATGAAACATTTTATTTTGAAAAGTTAATACGCAACAAGAATTATTGACCTTGGAATTTCAAAAGTAACTCACCACTCCTAGCGATATCATTAAATATTATAGTTATAATGATACTGTTATAGATTTTGTGAAGTGTTAATAATATATGAAGATATTCTACTTGTATGGTGAATATATAAATAAGTTAAAGTAATTAATTTACAACTGAATACTAGTTATTTTCAAAATATGCGAAATTACATTAAATCATGTCAATAATAGCATAATCTCATTAATATCTAAAATTCTTTTATTAGAATAACATCTCATTGTTTCTTGAAAGATAAAATATTCATATCTAACTAATCAACTAATCAAAATATAGGGGTTGGCCACAAAAGGAACTTTAAGTCCAATTAAATTATCTGTACTTTACACTCTACCTGCCTCAAGATATTTCAAATACAACAAAAACCAAATCGAATATAACCAATCTCTTTCACCCCCACCCCAACTTCCGAAAGCAAAGCGTAGAGAAATAAATCAATGGTTATCGTTTTGTGCCCAAGTTATTCCAAAAATCTGATACGGTTACTTTTTAATATTGTAATTTGAATTCTCTATTCTGTAATATACAATCAGCATTCCGAAAAGTAATTCGATGCATAAATATTTGCCGATTAAGAAGACTTGCTTATTGCTCCGATAAATTAATATAAAAGAATTTTTTTATTTAAATTTTCTGAAAAATTAATCTTTATACTTTTACCATTTTTAAGTACTTTTACCTTTCAACATTTAAGAAAATAAATAAAACGACAAAATGATACACTGTCTTGAGTGGTGCCCGAGAGAAGAAATCAGAGTGTTAAGCGTTAATATCATTCTTGCTGGTTCAGGGTTTTTGTTCAATATCGCTTTATCTAAGTAATGTTTTTATTACAACACAATTTGTTTCCTAATAAAGCACCCCCAATTTAAGTTATAATTATATTACGATATGTCTATTAACTCGTCAAATTGATTTAAGACTTGCATAAAGTAATAGCCTCTTGTTTTTTAACTGAATTAAATCAAAATACAACGAAATTAACTTTAAACTTCATCTAATATAGCCAGAAGGAAAGTTGATGTATGATTTATGATATGCTTCAAGACCATAAACACGATAGTTTATTGTAACTGAGTCTCAAAGCCAATGAAGTCATTGTAAATCATTCATTAGTTCACAATACCGCAGAAAAATGTTAGATTCTTATTTTTTCACTCTACAGCCAAAAATATTTTTTCACAGAAATTTACCAATAAATTTAATTTGAATTTACCAATAAATTTTATTAATTAATTTTGGTTTAATTTACCAATAAATTTTGAATTAATTTTATAAATAAATTTACTGATTTTATAAGTAAATTTACAGATTTTATAAAATATAAATATTCAAAATTTCAATAGCATCATTAAAATGCATCATATCGCAATTTTAACGTTATACGTTTTCTAAAGAAAAAATACTTTAAAAAAAATTTCATGCCATTGTATGAGTTTTTTAAATTTCATTTTTATGTGTTTTCAACACATAAACATGACATGAAAGTAAAACAGATATGGCAATCCACTCAAATTCAGTAGAATATCAACAGTTTTAGATAGGTTTTTTTTCTCTAAAATTTATAATTTAATCTTAATTAATGCGTTTCAAAAGACAAAACAGCCGTTCTAAACCTGATTTTACTTGATTTGTTAAACAATCAATGATTTGGCACAAAAAAAAAATTTCAGTTTTTTTTTAACAAAAAAAAGTATTAGTTCGTTTGCGATTAAAAAATCGCTTTATATACACTTTTAAATAAAAAAAATTTGTATTAAATTACTTTTTAATAAATATGGAGCAATGCTTAAGAGTTTAAGTGCATTAAAAAGTACCAAACAATATTACGTACCTTAAAGCTTGGTTTATAAACAAAATATAAAAAGAATAATAATATTTATGTATAATTAGTATAAAAAATCTATTTCCAAGGAAAAAATTTTAAAAAAATTATAACACAATACAAAATGGCAAACTTAGTTTTAGCGTCTTTATATTATCATCAAATACAAACCAACACATGGTTTCGACTGTTTACAGGAAATAATGTATTAAAGCTAAAATGCGAATAAAATCGTCTGCACTCAAACTGCAATTTACAATTCCGTGAATATGTGATTTTTTTATTTCCCTTAACGTGATTTTTAGCTTGAGAGTTGCCTTCTTTGTCAAGAAAATGTTTACTTAGCAAACATTCTTAAAAACAGTGAGTTAAATATATTTATTCATTAAAGTTGATTAATGATTTCTTGTCAAGAAAGTGAAATAAGATAGTTTAATTATTCTAGAAAGTGAAGTGAATGCAAATGTACATTTTTTAATAGCAGTAAACACGAGTAGAATGGCTTGAAAAGGATAACAAAATTAAGAGCTTTTGTTCTTTATTCACTTGGGTTAAGTTTATCGTTCTCCTGAGGGCAATTATTGGCTTAAAATGCAGAATTGTCAATACAGAAAGGGAAGTTAACATGTTTTCTTTATTTATTGATTACTAAAATGACAATTTAAAAAAAAATATTTTTATGTGTGTGGAAAATAATTATAATTTATTGTCTTTGAAATTCCTAATATAAGTCAAAGTGTGTATTTAATCATGTATTTAATTATGCAATAATAAATGCATTTAGAGTTATCTTTAACACCAGTACGTGAAATGAGTAAATTATATTACAGATACATGTTAATATACTCATACACTTATGAATAAAATAAAAAATAAAAATATTGTTACAAACCTCAAATGCTCTTCCCATTAGGGTTAGTTTTATCACTGGAAAGACCAATTTACAAAAATATGTATTGGATGCTGCCAAGCCAGTAATCCCAGTGCTTGGCGACTTGGTCAAGAATTTTGTGACTTTGGCGACAGAATGGTTAATGCTGGAAACTTCGAGAATTTTAACTATCCATCCATAAGGACTGAGATATGCTTGATTAACTCGGAAGGCTCTCGGCATGCCTGCCGGGAACTATAAATTGATGATAGTCTCAAATTGCAATGAATCGCATTTGGAATCGTAGTCATCTAGTCTTGGAGAGGATAGCAAAACAAAGGCAGAGTGTCCACGTTGTGTGGAACCCAAGCTATTGCTGAACTAAGCTTTGTGTCGATTCATGTTGTTTATTGTAGAAGCAGCAGCAAGTTGTGTTTGGAGTAGCCAATCGTGTGGTAATGAGTCGGCAGATAAGGTTAAAGCGAGGAGACATTTGAGAATGTCAGCCGTTTGGAGAGACCATACAGTGAAGCTCTGAAGATTCCCTCTTTTGCTGATTTCTGTCTGAACGCTTTGTGTGCTGTGGACGATTATTACTTGTGAGCTACTGCTTTCTGCTGTGTACTGTCCTGTGTCCGTCTATGCTGTGTATTTGTCATTTCTATATTAGAGTCTTATGTGTTAATTAAAAGTCTCATAGTGTTTTTTTTCTTCAGAAGCCTGCTGATTTTTTACAAACCCTACACCCTCTACAAGTAAACCTAGTGACTTTGCAGCCTTAATAATAGTGGAATCCGTAAAAGTATTAGTGTAATAAATCATTTTTTATTGTTTAGTGTTTATAATTTAGTTTTAACTTTTAGGATTCCGAAAAGTTATACGATGCATAAATATTTTTTGAATAAGAGGACTTGTTTATTGCGCCGAAAAATTGATGTAAATATTTTTAAGTTGAATTTTCCTGGAAAATTAATCTACATATTTTTTCCAGTCAAAATTGGATATGAATTAACTAAAACGACAAAATGATGCACTGCTTTGAAAGGTGCCTGAAAGGTGACATCGGAGTACTAAGGGCCAGTATTGTGACATAAATTGCTTTGTTGTTAGATTTTATCAATTTTTCACCATTTTAATAAAAGATTAAGATTTTAAGGAATAAAACTGTAATTTAAATAATTAACTAATAATGAATTTTTGAAAACATCCGAATAATATACAGTCAAAGAGATAATATATAGCCATGAATGGAATGTGTGAAATTTAAAACTCCACAGAATTGAAAAATCGATTTAAACACTGTACACCTTTTTAAACATGATGCATTTCAAATCAAATGAAGATGCGCCAGGAAAAATGTGTTTTCATTAATACAAACAATGAAAACTTTTTTTATGAAATTAAGAAATTTGCATTTTCCTAAAGGATGAAGTTTGATTTATTAGGTAATAGTTAAGTATTGAAAGCAAAATTTAATGTTTTATTTTATCAGCATTATTAGGAATAATAGTAAAAGAAGTCTGATTTATCATAGCAGCCACAGTACAACAGTACAAAACTCTTAGAAAGTACTCTCTGGAAAGCAGTACTCCAAGGAAGATTTCGCTTGCCTACTTACATCTTTTAACTCATTTTTTACTTCCGCCTCTCAAAACTTTATAAGTAATGTGGTAACAAGTAAGGTTTCTGAAACAAATACCAAGAATCGAGTCTGGCGTCTGGAATAGGGATTACTCCAAGATTCTCGAATATTCGGGTTCCTTCATTTCTATTTTGAGCTTTCCAAAATTCCTTATGATGACCAGGTTTATCTATCGGACCATTATTAACTCGACATCCGATTAACAGCTATTAACATATCGTTAAAACTCTAACCAAGCAGGTAAGTGATGCTATAATTTCATAATAATAATATTATCAATAAACTAACTTTACTCCAATCTTTATTATATTATCCTTTCATTTGATCTTTCCATAACATTAAATTAATTTTTATAAAGGAATTGCCATGAACCTAATCTAGATTCATCATTTTGTTTATTGAGAGATCCGAAATATCTTGTAATATAAGACACCTTATTAATATATCATAGCAATTCTTAAGACAATGAACCAAATTAAGTTGCTTTATAACATAAACACTCTTGATTATTTCAAAAATTGTGTTTTCTCTCGTAAGCTTTTCGTTCAATTTACCTGTAACCAGATAGCCAAAAAAAAATTTTTTTTTTTCTGAATACGAAAACTAAAAGTCAATACTTTAATTCATAAGCCACAACAAACTAAAGAAAATTTTCTTTTTTATGTGTGATAGGTAAAACAAATTAATGCATTTGTGTAAAATAAATAAGAATATAATTTCCCAAAGTAGCAAACCATATTATTTTCTTCATAGTTTATTTGTTAATGGAAAATTGGGGGAAAATTGATAAGGGAAAAATGTTATAAACATCAAAACATTCAAACTCGGAAATCTGAGGAATCTGCGTTTCAAATATTCCTGAGTTTGAAAAGTTTACTTTTGAAACTTTATTTATTTGATTACCTGCCTCTGAACATGATAACACAATCTAATTGAGCTGGAAGAATGAAATTTGGTATATGGATTTAAAATCGAATTTGTATATTTTTATTAAATTCCTAGTAAAATATACTGAGAGGAAATTTTTGGCTGATCCTTCGAATACATGTGAATTCTATAACTACTAAACGCAAAGAGCTAGATACATAAAATTAGGTATACTATTTTAGCACATAAAATACAGATTCTTATCAAATTAGGAACTAAATCTGTCAATGTATAACCATCTGTCGGCCCGTACAGGGTGAGTTCAACTGATGGATCCGATTTCAAAAAATTATTTTCGAAACTACTGTATACAATACAAAAAGAAATACACGAATTTAAAGAGATATATACCTAATTTTTTTCAGTTACAAATGTGCAATGTGTGATCCTCTTCTTACACGGCATATGATCAATTTGTAATCCAGATCATTCAAAACATTTTGTAAGATCACTCTGTCAATGGTTCTAAAGGCTGCACAAATGCGTTCTTTCAATTCTGGCAGTGATTTCGGCACGGGTGGTATATATGACAGTATCTTGTCTCAATGATTCCTTTTCGTGGTTTCATTTCAAAGATAAGAGTAAAAAAAATGCTACAAAATATTTGGAACGAAATTGGATCTCAGATTGGACGCATAATGTGTAACAAGATAGTCACATAATGGAGTTTTCTAATTGAAGAAAAATTATATATTTCTTTTTAAATGCATGTATCACTTATTGTAATATGTGAGGTAATTTCCGAAATATGATTTGATTTTTTTAAACTGGGTCTATTACTTGTACTCGCCTTGTACTTTCACATACATGTAAATGCAATGGATTAAAGGAATGAAATTCGGTATATGGACTACAAATTAATAGCGTAGTTTATGTCAGATATTGACTTCAATGAGTCCGAAAAAAAAATTCTGATGTATTTCAATTCGGTTTAAATTCGGAATTCTAATTTCAGAAATTTTCGCTTCGACTCTGAAATATTGATTTTTTCTATTTTAGATTCTGTAAAAATGCGAGATGCCATAGTTCCATATTTCTTAATCAACATCATAACCAGCATCCACATTCTAATCCAGGGTCCACAATTTTCTGCTGAAAGTGGGCTATAAGATGTTATTTGAAGATGTCAGAAAGTTTTGGAGAAACCCCTCAGGTAGATTTGAAAATAATATGATTGACATAAAAATTTTCAGACCACATTAAAATAATTTCTCAAATCGGTATTTTAAAAATTAATTGAAAAATAAGTATAAAATGCACTTATAACACTTTCAATGCAAGAAACTAAAAGATTTTGAAATACTAAGAATTATTTAATTAATGTTTGAAAATAAAACAAATTTATATCTCCATAGCTAATTCATAACATAACACACTATTTTCTTATATTTAAGTCGCCTTATTTAAGCACAAATGCATGAAACGCAATCTGCATTAAAATTGTAAAATGTTAACTTTTCCATTGAAGATGTTTTCCTTTTCCTGCATTTCCAAAGTAAGTTTTTTATTTCAAAAGTCGTTTACATTTCTGAAATAATTGACTACCAAACGATCCTTTCAAAAAAACAAGGCATTAAATTCATTTACTCATTAAAAATTATTAATGACGCCTTGTCAGAAAAATACTAATAAAGCAATTTCATAATTACTGAAAGAGATTCTAAATACATGTTTTAGAAGAACAGCAAACAAAATCGTCATAATTTTAAAAGAATAGTTAAATTAAATGTTTTTCCTGCTTCTTTAGGGCAATATTCATTTTCCTCTAGGGTGTAATTATGAACTCGGAATTCAAATTCTAAGCATACATTCGAGTCGAGCAGTTTTCTTCATTTTATAGTAATTGGAGAGAAAATGCTTCAGGAAATTATCTGAGTGAAAGAAAAAAAAGTGTATTTCCTTTGTAGTTTTAGCTTTTATTTGTATTGGAAAATACATAATGACTACTTATTTATTTACCAAAAATAGTTATTTCACATCACATTTACTTATATAAATATGTTTCCACAATCACAATATCAACAATCTATTTCAAATAAATGCTTCATCTAAAACTATAATAATTACTTGCATTTTGCTGTAAAAGTAAGGAACTGAAAACAAACCTTTGGGAAATTGCAATCAGAAACGCAACGACCGCGAATCAAAGTCATTCATTTTGGTACATCAATGAGACAAAAATTAATAGAATTAAACTGAATAACAAATTGTTGAAGTTGACATCGTATAAAAAGAATACACTTTCGTTGTATTCTAGGTAATTTGATGAAAATTAAAATTCAGTTGGATATTTTTCTTATCGGTAATTGTTATAATCGTTTATTTGCAATCTTATACATGATTTTCAGCATAATAAATACTTGTATTTTAGTGTACGCAGGAGCCCAACTTGTGATGACAATGTAAATTAATAAACTTGTCAGAATTAATAAATCCAATTATTTAGATAAATTTTGTCTTAGCATGCATAATTAGAATGTCCTTTTCTTGCAGTATACATAATTGGATAAATTTTATTTTAATACAATCAACATTATTCCGTTATTTAAAAAATAATGCAAAAATGTCATTTTCCATAAAGAAATCGCACTTACCATTAAAAATATACGGTGTTGCGTTCGCACTACGTCAACAGATAAGAAGTATGAATGTTGATTGTTATCACCAAGCACTACGTCGCATTTTCTTCAAGTTTTAAAAACTAGAAATTTTTGTGAGCTTATTAAAGTGTGTAAAACAGTCAAAACACTTCTTTGAAAATTTTAATTTATTAAAAACTAACAAATAAATGTAGTTGGCAAGCTTATTATATAAGAATAAGGTGATATAAAATCCATGTATGATATGCTTTACTACAATTGTGGTGTAAAGTAACTTCACAAACATTGCAATGATAAATAGTTTGGCTGTAGCAGTACTTGCAATGTTGTCTTCTACTGACTGTAGACTTAACAGTAAAATGCCCTTCGAATATCGGTTTTGTGAGACTGAATTTGCTCGGATACCCTGTAGCTGATCTTTTCTTATTTATCTCACTATCCAAGGGCGTCTGTAATAGAGGAAGCACAACATCTCGTTTAAAATCCAACAGTGACTTTTTACTTCCTTCTTCAGATAATCTTGATATTCTCCAAGCATCTGTTAGTGCAACTTCTATGAAATTTGCAAATATTGATTTTTCTGATGAACATATAAATTGATCGGTTTCACAATAAATGACAAAACATCTAAATAAAAAAAATTGAAAATACCTGCACTAGTTTTATCGTCCATGATTTGTTTGATACGATAAATTGAAGCTTTTTCTTCATTTTTTTAAGCCTATCGATTGCTCCCTGTTTTGTCCATCGTAATTCTTCCTTTTTCCATTTTTTTTTTGTTTTGTATTGCTTTTCTGTAGAACTTTTCGGAGGATCTAACTTTTTCTTTACATAAACTTCATCTTTCGCTGCAGTATCTCTAGATAAATCTTCATTATCTTTCTTTAAAATATTTTCATTAACTTCTTCTTCATCACAAGCATCTGCTGTTTCTGGAGGTACAATAACAATATCGGTCTCATCTGCATCTTCGTCAACGGAATTTTGTTCGAATTTTTTTCCAAAGCTTCTTCTAACGTAAGATATCTTGTTATACGCATTTTAAACCACAGACGATAAAAAAAGTTTCCTACCAATAAGAAATGTACTGAAATGTAATCTTTCAAGAAGTGTAACAGTCTACCCCCTTTCTGCTGACGTTGCACGAACGCAACACCTGTTTTTACTCTCCACTCCTCCCCCACAGAAACACCTGCTTTGTGGAATATACTGACAAAAAGTGACCTTGGATAATGTATTTCTCAACCAAATCCCAATTTGTTTTTAATTTATATTTTTTAAAGAAAAAATGAGTTTGGAAATTTGAACCAAAAAAAAAAATGCTTAAAGTAAAACTTCGATAATAAGGTGTAAAATAATTTATTTAAGTTAATTTTACACTGATTTGTTAGCGATGCTATTCTTTAACATGAAACTGTAATTTATTCAAGAATTTGTTTAATTGTTATTTTTTTATATTTATTTATATTGACCGTTGCATCACATCACGATATGAATGAAACAGACCGAAATTTTGCACTCAGTGATATTATAATAAAAATTTAACAATGATTTTCTTTCTACGTATAGACTTAGGAAAGGGAAATATAGATATATTTAAAGAATTAAGGAATTTATTACTAAACATTAAGGAATTTTATCCCTCCACTCGGAGAATGGGAAAATGCAAAGAAAGCATGTTTATAGAACGCGTGTAGCATTAATTAAATAAAAAAGATAGAGTTGGACCAGAAAATAAGAGACAATTTTTGAACTCAGTTAATATGGCTGAAATTAAAATGATAATTTGAAAACTAATTAGGAGTTACATTACATTAAGCGATATTGTTACATATTAACAATGTCGCTTAATTTAATATTATTTGTGTTCTATATGTTTATATTCTATAAATATATAGAACACAAATTAAAAACAAAAAATAGGTAAAAATTACAATGAACGCTATTTTCTCCTAAAGCTCGAATAAAAAGGAATTTTTATTTCAAAAAATTATCAATAAACCTAATTTCTAGTGTTTTACAGTATAAACTTGAAAATGAAGGACTTTTTAAAATTAATTTCGCTGTCAAAATAAATTACGATTTCGTTAAAAAAGTGCTGTTTAATTCGCATATTAAATGTTTTGAATATAAAATATATTACATACATAGCAATTAAACGGTAGAAAGCACGTTTAATGTTATAAATTTAGCATTATCTTCATATGAATTCTCTCTTGACGCATTTCAAACATTCACTGATCTGGAAGAAAAAAATTAAATAAATAAACAAGCATTAGTTTATTAAGAAATTCCATGGGAGATATTCATTAAATAAAAAATTAGTAGTAAAATGTTTTACAACAATAAACAAAAAACACTTAATTTAATGGGAAAATTATTTTTATACTTACATTCATAAATGAAAAATAAGACTTTTAATAAATGTCTATTTTTAAGTGAATTACAAGAAGACCGTTCTACATTCTAGCTCTAAAATAATTGTTTTTCTGTAAAAGATTCATTTTTCTTACGTTTCCTTTTAATTTTACGTATTTTTTCTGTAACTTTGCGAAGTAAGCTTTTATTCTTTTTTTTTTGTTGTGTGTGTGTGTGAGTCAAAGGAAAATTTCTAAACATTTGTTGTAAAATTTGCTTATTTTAAATTTACAAAGAGTATTATTAAAAATTAATTTTTTGTTAAAATAAAACAATTTCGCTATTCCTTAAAAAGAAATTTAGTTCCCTTTCCCTATTTCTTTTTCTTTAACTGCAAAAAATATGATTGAAATGACATGAAAGTAGATCGGTGAAATAAAAATCTCTTAGGAATGCTCGTTTTCACATATTTTTATATAGATAATAAAATAAATTTATCATGAGTATTATTATTATATTTATCATATAGTTTGAAATCAGTATGATATGCTAAAACACTCATTTCAAAAAAATATCAATCATGATATTATTAATTTACAATAAATAATTCATCTTACTAAGGCACAAATGTTTTATGATAATCTAATTCAGTTTTGGTTTAAGTTGTTTAGATTATTGGAATTAAAAGTATTTACAGGATCAGTTACTTTGCAGACACTAAACACTTAAATGAATGCTGTAAAAAACAAAATTTGATCTTCTTGTTATTTACTCAAATACAATTTTTTCATATAACTTAGTAAACAGTAAACGTACAAGTTTAGGCGTGACAAAAAAGGCATTTTAAAAGATTCTCTGATGAAGAATTTAAAAAAAATTAATAATCCTATAAACAATAATTTTTCAAATTATAATACAATAATGATGTAAAAAAAATACTTAGTTATTTAAATATAATTTTTCGTAAAACTAAACACACAGTAAACATTCTAAGCTCTAGAAATCTAAAAGCATAAAAATAAAAAAAAATCTAAAAGCATTACAAGTTTTAGACAAAGAATTGAAATACAAATAAATCAGTAATCATGCTCTCAAACGCTGAGTCAAAGTACAAATATATTAAAAGAAATATAAACATTTTTTAAATCTAATTCAAAGACCACTCTTTTATTAAAAACACTTAAACTTTTTGTAGCACAAAAAAATGAAAATTCATTATTAATTTGGAAAGAAATACTGCATTGATACTAGCATTAATGACAATGCAGAAAAATTACTTCAAAAGATTGAAAATTATTCTTTCAAGCATTCAGGGAAGTGGATCAAGCTTCATTCTAGCTCTTAAATGTTTGAGTTTCTGCAGAGATTTTTCCTTTAAGATTTATTTTTTTTCTGCGTTTTCTGAGCTGAGTTTTTATCTTGAGTCACACATTCTTCTCTCATAAAATTAATCATCTAAAATGCATCTTAAAAAAAGAAGGCGTGAAATATTTACTTTTAATAATAATATGAGTAAATGAAATATAGTTACTCACTAAATATAAGTAATGACTGATTATCATGCAATTCTGATAAGAAAATTTCATTATTCCTTAAAAAGTTTTAATTAATGAATGTTTATACTTCACATTGTTTCTAAAAATAGAAAACAGGGGGAAATAACAAGAAAAATATTAAAATTAAATCTTTATAGAGTGTTCATCAGGTGCCATATTTACTTTTCTGAGGGAAATAATTTTTAATTCAAAATACAATGTTACAAACGTTATAGTCACATAACTTTAGTATTTTATCACATAAATTATAGCTTTATAAGCATGTAAAATATTTGATGAAAATGCAATTAAGCTTTATTATTTTTATTATAATCTAACTATTACAGAAATGGTGTATTTCTGAATGTGGACACAAAAAAGTACTAGTTCATACCTCTACCAACCTTTTACGTTATTGCACCTTACTTATATTAATTTACTTAGATTTTTACAAGTTGAAAATAAATTTATTATATTTTTTCGAAATTGTGTAATAATATTCTTCTATTTCAAAACTAATAATTTTCTTATAGAATTAATGTTATTTAATTTAGCATTACTTAAAACAAATTGAATATGAAATTATTTTGGATTTATTCTTGCCAACAAAACTAAATTTTTTAGCTACGCACTCCATGAATTACTCAGATGAAACAAAATGCACGAAAATATTTTTAATTTAAGAGTTTATAAAATTCTGAAGTTTTCTAAGAAAAGGAATTACCATTGCATAATAAATTATTTAATCTTACTTAAGTCTATTTTTGTTACAGAATTCATTATATATTTTATTGTGCTTTAAATTTTCTTAAAAGTAAATTCGCTTGTGCTTTAAATTTTATTTGTGAGTCATACATTCGTGATAAAGAAATATCTAATTAAACATATTCACTAACGAAACGCACTTTAAAAAAGCAAAATAAATTAAAAATCGAAACAAAATAAAATTGAATTAAAGAATCACTTTCTTATCTTGGGAAAAAAAATTCTTTAAATTATTATCTTTTTTATGTGGTAGAAATTTTCTTACTTAGGAAAGAGTTTTCATATTTTAATTTCGGTTTTGTGTTAAAGAAATAGTCAATTATTCAATGGAAAATCGGTACCAAAATACACATATTGAAATATAGTGTATTTGACAAATTATTGCTAAATAGTTTTACGATTAAATATGTTAGGAATTAATTCACCATTTTTTTAAGAAACTGAAAGCATTATGTTAAGACGTTCGAACAGTTAATGCCATACAAGTTTTGACTTTTAACTATTGATTCATACGTAAAATTTTTTGCAATTTATAAAATGGATAGCAATTATTTATATTTCAATTATATCTTGTTTAAATGTCAATTCTTTATTAAAAGACTATGGCTGTCTCAGTTACTTACTGCATCTTGTAATAATGATCAGTATTTGAATTACGAGTCCCTGAGCTTTATCGTACATTTGAGCAATATGGTATAATTATAACTTTATTTGTATATATAAGTTAAACGAATTCTCACTTAATATTTTTTATTTGATATTTATTCCATATTCTGACACAAATCTAAAAATTTGATGACAAGACTTGATGTCCCACATTCAAGTAACTTCCGATTCACTTCTGATTTTGTTTATCTCCATTTTCTCGGTGCCCTAAAAATGCATTTTCGGAATTATATTACTTATTTATGAAGGAGGTAACTCAAATGTACTTTTAGCCAGAGGGTTGAAATTTTTATATTAATTTTTAGAAGAAAATTATTAAAATTCTGTAGGATCATTCTACTAATTTGAAAGAAGTCCAAGAAAAGGAACTTTATCTTCATTTCGTTGTTTAACTGAAAATATTAATTAAATAATACTAACAATTAGATGGATAAAATGTGGTTTAAACATATATATATCAAATTGTGAAAAAAAAAATAAACTAAATTTTTCTAAGAGGTTGAAGTATGCTGGTGTGTATATTTGTATGTAATTAAACAAGATAAAATAAAATAAACTTTTTGAATTACTTAAATTTAATGAGTAATCTAATCTAATCTGTAGTAAGTAAACTAAAAAATATTGACACTACGTATTAGATCTGTATCTCATTTTGGACACAAATAGTGATAGGAAAGCATCCGAAATACATACTTCCTCCATGCTATTACAAAACAAAAAAATGAGCCTTGATGTGTCACTAAATGTGAAATTCTCGATTAGGAACAATATTATCATTTGCGGAATTTGCCTTGATATATGCGAATTTGCCTCTTTTTTTATTCACCTGTTGTTACACTTTTAGAGAAATTGTGGTTTAGTAGAAGGAAAACTGAAATGAATGTTAAATTAAGAGCACTTGCCTAATGAAGTTATTTTATTAAATACATAAGAATGGACAAATTAATTGAAATCAATAAAAAGACGAATTCCGTGTACAATTTCAAGCAAATCTATAGCTCCTTGTTCTATATTTCATTAATCAACCTCGTTGCATTTTGCAATTATCATTTTTTATTATTCCTTTTTACTATAATTATAATATTCACAGACAAACTGGTAGATAACTATAATTCTAAGAATTCTTTTTTGAATTTAATATAATCTAACGCAAAATGATTAATCAAAACTTGAGGTTTAATTTTTAGCCAATCAAAAAATTCAATATGACAACATATGATAATGTTATGAAATCATTTATGTGAAACAGGCATTCAAATATTAAATGGATTTTGAATTTTAAAAAAAACTCAATACTCGCTGCTTACCAGATATTGATTTAAAAAATCTGCAATATGTGGAAAACCTGGATTCAGTAGCAAAAGACAAATTTAAAACTAACTATAATATATTCACAAAATGAAGTGGGTGGTTATAAGCACTTGGAAAATATAATAATGTTTTCGACTGTGAAATCTTCATTGCTAAGAATATTTTAATAATATCTTTTAAAACTTGTAGCATATTTCAACTAATTAATCATATTTCTCTGATCCTATCATATTTCTCTTAAGGGAAATACTATTTGCATTGAATATTTTGAAATTTTATTAGTATGAAAATAATCTAGTTTATGCTTTCATGTATTTTTAGATAATCAAAATTTGTTCAATTTCAGATGCAAAATTCTTTCCAAAAGCCTATTTCTGCTAAAGATCAAATGACAGATAATCGTTCTTTCATATATTTGTTAAATTAGTTCATACTGAAAAATAAATTTTAAATATTTGATACTTTCCTATGTTTTCTCCCTTTTTTTATTAAAATGTATCAAACGTTTCACAAATGATTAATTAATTCCCTTTATACTCAAGCGAAAAATAGCTTTGAAAAAAGAATATTATTATTAAAGCATTATTTTGGACACATAAATATTTTAAATATAGTATTCATTAGTAAAATTTAATTCGATTAATTTTTTGTTCTCTCAGTATTTCCAATATATATACAATATAATATAACATAAAACTTAATATTCATTGCATCAAAATGCTAATGTTAACTTTATTTTTCAAAGTATATATTATAAACAGTATGAAATAAAAGTATATTTGTATAATTTAAAAAATGATATTGGAATTGTTTAATAAAAAGCTTAAATTGTAACTCCCAGAATTTATTTTATAACTTACTTATGTCGGAATTTATTTATTCATATATATATATATTTAAACAGTATGCAGAATTTCAATATAATGTATTGAAATATTATATAGTGTAGAACATTTTTCAAATCCCCAATATACAGTGTCGTTAAAACTGTTGGCATTCTTAGAGATATGAAGAAATACTAGAAAGTAAATTTCACTGTTATTTAATTTTTAGTATACATTCATTTGTAGACGGAATGTATATAGACAGAAGGATTATCTGTTATAAGAAAATCTTTTATGATATGGATGTAATCTGCATTTCGAAATACTAAAAAGTAAAACTTTTTGTGTTATTTAATTTTTAGTGTACATTCGTTTGCATGTATGTAGACAGAATTGTTATCTGTTATAAGAAAACATTCTATGATCTGTATGTAATCTGCATCTCGAAATATCCAGTTTTTGTAAATTAAGCTGCGCTCGTTGAAAAGCTTTCAAATTTCATCATATATTGGAATTTATTTGACAATCAAATATTTAAAATATGACACAACCATAATGAAACAAAACTATATTTATTGAAATATTGAAATAACTCACAATTTAGTCTATTTTTTAATAAACATTCTTAAATTCATGTTCGAGTGCAAGTAAATTTCAGTTATGTTTTAATGTCAATTTTAATAACTACTTTTGTTCGAACTCATACTTTATATTTTTTATTTAAATATCTCGTTTTGGCAGTTTTGCCTGAATTTCTTCAAATAAAGTAAGCACAAAGAAAGCGAATATATGTTATTAGATTTAAAATAATATTTAAAATTTTACTATTTCAAATCTTTTTTATTACTGCTATTTCAAGCGGCTTTCTTCAAAACTAATTTTTTTGCCCTTTTTTTTGTATATTCCTTATCTTTTATATATTCTATGAGATATGTTTCAGATATTTATAATTTTATTTTATATAAAACCAATTTTTTTTGTATCGTAGAGAAGATGATTTATATTTATTTTTAATGTATTCAAAAAATTTATATCTTATACGTTTTATATTCTATAAATTTTGCATTCCACATTTTAGTATAAAAATAAAAATTATTAAGTTCACATGAGTTGTCCTTCTACTTTAAATGCTTGTGTGCTAATTAGTAATAGTTCCCGGTATCTTCTTGAGTTCGGTTTCTGGTTGTAGGCTGCCTGCTGTAGGTTATAGGTTGGAACGCCTGCTTATCAGTGCTTGAATTGTGGAATAGCCGATCTTTTTAATATTTTGAATTATTATTTGAATTTTAATAGTATTAACCATTTTTAAATAATTGTAAGACTTATAATGTAATTTGTTTCTAGTTCCAAAAATGTGTGGTATTATATCTAAAATTGCCTTCGCGGCACCTTCGATAAAGTAGTTACAAATATTTCTTTTAAAATTTACTTATCGTCCGTCATATATTTCCTATTTGGGCCATGATTGGAACTTTTATACTTATAAATATTTGCTTTTGGAGGTTCGTAATTGTTTCTGTTATCATTTAGTGAACTATTAATATTTAAAATTTTAGCCATTTTATATATTTGATTGCAACTCTTGTTTTGGTAATATACTTTCGTGTTTGATCCCCCTACTAAGCCAATGTGGGTATTACAATTAATAGTGCTGTATAAGTCACTAACATTAAAACTAAAAACATTCGTCCTTGACCATTATAAAATCCGAATAACGAGAAGAATTACAAACAAATTTAAAAGAAAGTAACCATTGATTTAAGACCAGTCATGGAGCAAATAGAACTTGAATATTTAAAAGTTTTTTTCTGAAAACTATCCAACAAAAAAAGTACCTTTAATATATGATATATAATTATGATCAATCACTCATAACTGCTTCATAATTAATTCATAATTATTTTTATGAAAATTACGGACGTGTTAACAATAAAAAAACGCTAGTTATTATTTTGAAATAGCATTAATTCAGAAATAGAATGAAATTTTCATAATACAAATATCATGATGTTGAAGTAGAATATAAATTTCATATTCTAATTATCTTTGAATATTGTTTTTCATTTAGTAAAGATGTTTTGTTTTTTACACCATAAATTTAATATTAAAATTAAATATTTATATTTTTGAAGTCCTTCTGTTATACCGAATTCATCCTTAATGCATGTAAGCAAAAAATATTCATAATATAAACATTTAAAATTATAATCATGTTTACTATAATGAGTTTTAAAATTCTTCATGCGAATAATTTTTCTTCGTTCCATAAACTGCACATTAAAAATTAATTAATAACTTTTTATTACAAATTCTACCAGGATCATTTTTTTTTCCTTACAAAATATATTTTCATAAATAAACTGTCATGTTGGCTATTCTCAGCTATCAAACCATAGTTAATTAAGAATTATATCATTTTTTAATACCAAAACTCCACAGAAGCATGAATGAAAAAGTGTCATCTTGTTCATCGGTATTAAAATTCAAAACTGTTTTCACAAGTATATGCACCTAGGATTATTCATTCTACGCCACTAAAGAGTAGAATCTTCAAGACGGACATAGATTTAATCTCTGGAATTCTGGCCAGGAACTCGGAACCCTGGAGCATCCAATTTTCCAGATGGATGCGGTGACGGGAAGCAGTTCACCCATCTGGTGATTCACTCTAATCAAAGGTTTAAATTTAATTGCGGAATTATTCGGCATTGGGAAAACGTGGGAATTTATAGGCTGCTTGATTGAGGTGGTTTTTGGGGTTCATGAACCGAATACTCAAAGATTTCGAGCTACAATGGTTTAAGGATTAGAATTGATCGCAAAGAATGTATATCCTCTAGTATTTTAACCCTTCGGTACACAACCATTTATTAAAAAAAACTAAAAAATAGCACATCAGTTTGACCCCAAATTGTCAAGAGCTATTTTTTATCTTGATGGCTTTCATTTTTATCTTATATAAAAATGAAATACGATCAAAGCACTCATTACAATTTTTCATGTAAATAGTCTCTATTTATGACGAAAATGCGACTTCTAGATCGAAAAAAGCTAAAATTGGTTTTATCCTCATTTGTTCTGTAACTTTTTTTGTATATATTTTTCTTTCACATTTCATTCATACAAAACTTATTAGTTTTAATTAAATATTTTTTTTTCTGTCTAAAAATATTTTAAGAGTCAGAAAATATGTATATATATGTATATATATATATAGATATAGATATATATATATATAGTTTTTTTTTTTTTTTTTTTTTTTTGAAAAAGAGGCTTAAACATGCAACTTGTTTTTATATTCAATATTCAATAAACAGTTTTATGATTCCTCATGCAAGATAAAAAGAATTTTTTAGCATAAATATTAAGACAATTAATTCATATTATTTGAAAATGTATTTTATACAAGGATTTGTTATTTTTTTAACGAGCAGGAAAAGACAATTAGATTTTCTAGAGTATTTAAGTTCTTCATTTTTTTATTTTATATTATGATAACTTTTAAGAATTTCATCGATATCTAATTAATCTGATATCTAAAATTTTCACTTTAAGTTGAAACATTTGTGAGAAGATCTATGAATCTCTGCTGCTCATTTTCGAACACTGTCATAGCCCTAACATTAAAAGAATCTGAAGCGTCAACACACGCAGGAGTCAATTTGACCTTAAACCTCCTTCCAATAAAGAAAAGGAGATGCATTGTTTGATTGATTTATGTTGTTCTATTAATCTTCTTTTGAGTTCCCTCAAGAAGATGTAAAAAATAACGAATATAAAATTTTAAATTTCCAGAATTTTTTAGTAAATGAAAAATTATGGGATCAAAAATACCCCAAGCGTATACTGATAAATTGAAATTAATTTTATATATTTGAATAAATTAGTTTTTTATGTTTCAATAAATTAGTTACACAAAGATGGATACATAGTAGTAATAATATTCTGAATAATTTTTTTTAAATAAAAGAGATTTTCATTCACAATGTATACATCAAATTTACAGAAGCTATTTATAAATCATATATGAAACTTATTCTGTAAATAAAATGACTAGTTAATTCGACTGATGGATTGATTTAATTTTTTTAATTAAATATCTTGGATATAGCTTCATAAGCATGATTATGATAAATTATCAGACAATGAAATCGAGCTATTTCAGTTGCCTTGCATATGTATTGTTCTTTGTCGGTAGGAATGGAGATCAATCCCATAACATGAAAGCTGTATTAAAAATGCAGTCCAAACCATCTATTTTCTTAATTTTGAAGCATATAACTTACTTTTTTACTGGTTTGTAAAATTCATAGATAATAAACAGAGTTCTTCTTCTTTAGATTTCATCAATTAAGAAACTCCTGCGATTAAATATTTGATGAAATAATGAAACCAGAAATTTACTGTTAGAAATTTGGAAAAAAAGAAACGTATTTAAAAATTCAAAATAAACAAACAAATGCTCTATTATTAAATTGATATTATAAGAAAGAATATTTTTTAAATTTAGAATGGTGTAAAATTAATTCTTGCTTAGTAAAGTCATCCGGGAAAAGCCAAAATTCAGTTTGCATTTCGATTAATTAAAATTCGAATGAAAATTTTAAATGTATCATTCCGAGGTCACCATTCCCTATTTACAAGTTATATATATCGAAAGTGTTGTAGTAGCTCTAGATCAAAAAATGTGGTCTGTAAAGTGTCAAAATGTAAGCCTGTGAAGCTATAGATCCATTCATCTTCTTTATCAATACAAATACATTTGACATAATCATAGTTGATTAGTATCTAACTATTTTTTAAATATACGTTTTATTCAAATGTCGTTATTTTTCCATTATAAAACTTGAAAATCTTCAACTTTTTTTTTTACCATGTTATAAAGAAATTATATTATTTCTAAACTCTGTGATAGGACAGCTGTCACATCCTATGGAAATAATATTTTTTTCATATATTACATGGATACAACATTGTTAAAATTCCCTATTATAATGGAGAAATTATTATTATTCCATCCATATAACATCTGGAAAACACTAATTTTTTAACAGTTGTAAATTTGGTTTAAAACCAAAAAAATTGGAATTGATTTTTTGACTATACGTTGTTTAAAAACAATATGTCTAAAATAATCTATTGTAGAAGAAATGAAAGATTTGTGACATAAAATCCATGTTACTAAAATATTGTAATGCATAGAAATTACTCCATTTTAAAGAGAGTTAAATAGGGCAAACTTTATTCAACATTTTATAGATAAATAACAAATTATTTCGATATCAGTCTAAGATATTTAAACCATCAGAATAATAAGCAAATTGAATTTGAAGCAAAGTTTTAGATCCAATCATAATATTGAAAAGCAAAAAATCATTTTTTAAATGCAACATTTTAATGAATGCAATATAAAGCCAGATTTTTTTCATTCAGGAATCAAGAATTTGACCAATCAATACAAAGTTTATTTTACAAAATGGCTGTCATTTGTTGTAAAATTATTAATAATAAAATTAAAAAGTGTAATTTATTTCTTTACTTTAAAAAATAAAATATGTCATATTAATATTCAATATATTAATAACAGAAAATTATTTTTATTTATTCAGAGATGGTTAAATTATTAAAATTATACTTTATTGCTTATTTGAAAAATATTACTTTCAATTAGCTTGATTGCTGTTCGTTTATTTTTCCTAAAGGGTTCAAAAACATATTTACTTTCAAGTTATTTTTTATGGTAAATTATTTCATTACCCATGTTTAAAGCTGAGGTCTCTTAATTACTTTAGAAACCACTAAAATATAAATAATTAATTAAACCAGATAATGAATTTTTAATAATAGAACAAATTAACAATTAATTACTACTATTATTATAAATTAATAATGAGTCGTATTTTTTTTAAAAAAAGAAAAATTCCATAAAATCTTACTAAATTCTTGAATGGAATAATAAGGTAATTGTCTAATTTCCTTATCTTAAACATAATATATTGTTTTAAATTGTTCATCAATTATTTCTAAATTAAATTAATTTTTATCTAATTAGAAACTCTTCAAATTATTTTCTTTACTAAAGTGTGAGGGTCTTACTTTACTGAATTTCATATAAATAAAATTGTATTAGTATTCATTCGCATATTATAAATTCATTTAATTTTTCCCAACAGACGATTTTAAAAACCATGTCGATTAAAAGATTTTCATACAAGAAAATTAAAAAGATCTTATCTTATATATTTTATTTACATATGACATCAGATTGCAGGTTGTTTATCTACAAAGCAGAGTTTATAAATAAATCATCTTCTTAATTATTTGCAGTTAATATTCTGTCTCATGATCTACTTACAATAAATAGCTTGAATTAATAAACTAAAATCACATGACGCTTTGATTTTCTTATGAATGGCTTTGCCAGATGAAATATTTGAATTATACTATGAAAAATATTAAAATTAGGAACATCAACTTTTTATAATTATATAATAAAAATTGATTTCGTTTTTATACAATGAATTCTTAAACAATAAAGGTAATCCTGAAATAGGATGTATAGTTAACATTGTATGCTCTCATTATGTACGTTATATTCCTTTTAAGTTTTGCATTAAAAGTTTTATTTATATATGTTATGTTCATTAAATGTTTTCATTATATATGTTATATTTATTACATGTTTTATATCATATATGTTATGTTCATTATTTTTTTACATTATATTTCATAATATTCAACAAAATTTATAAATAGATACAATTCAAAAAGTTACCCCAGTTCGAAATATTTTATTTCATTTTAACTAACATGCAGTTTTTTTAGCTGCTTCTTTTCTTATGTATTCCTGCTATCCTCATGTTATCACATCTGAGTTATATATCTTGAATGTATTTGGCAATAATAAAATGGATTGTGTTAATATAGGAATTATATGTGTGTGTGTGTCAGTGCTCCACAGTACAGATTGTTTCATGGCATAAATTTATCTTAGGCATAAATATGGCATAAATTTATCTTAGGATGCAAAAGAATAACTCTTTGACATTTAAAAAATAATAATCTATTTGATGAGATCTATAGAGTTTTGCATTATATGTATTTATTCCCAAAAATATTCTTAGTTAAAATTGACTTTTACACTATTTTAAAATTTAAAACTTTTTTCATTTTAATACTATAATTATTTTGTCGTATAATTTGTTTTCTCTTTTTAATTTTTTTTTTTTACTTTCTATTTTTGAGCAATTTTAAATTTCTAATACGTCTTTTTTTTCAATAATGTATTTCATTTTTAAGTATAATTCATATTGTTTTTTTCACTTCGTTATATATGTAATCACATGACTTCTCACAGTATAGATAGCTAAGTAAAAAGGATTCTCTTTATAATCTGTGCATATGAGATGATGCATTAGAAAATGAAATTAAATTACAGCAAATGGCAATAAGGAATTCGAAAAATAGGTTAATCAATTTAAATTTTTAACTGCAGATGGTGTCATAGTATTCAACTTCATTAAAAAAATTCATACACATAAGAGACAACTCATGTATAACCATGGGAATAGAAGAACATAGTTTCAATGTCAGTTACAATGTAATCTATACTTATGTATAAGTTACAATTAATATTCCCAGCAAATGAATGGTGAATCTGGTCAACTTTTGAGTCTATAAGTTGTATTATTTTTTCTAAATATACAAGTAATAAATTTTTTCGTCCATATATAAAATATAGTGCATGTGCGTATCTATAAAATTTTTCATCAATGTATAACATTTCTTTGCCTATGAATAACATATTTCTATATAAAATTAATGATTATTTTATTCTTAAATGGGTAAATACTACCATTATGGGGTTAATCGACCATTATTAACATTACCACCAAAATGGGGTCAACACTGAAAAACGTTTTGCAAGTCCTGATCTGAAAACATTTCAGAGTCGGAAACATTTGCCTCTCAGGAAGTCTAGATTAGCCTAGAGAAAGTCTACAATTTTCCAAATATAGTTCATTTATAAGTTTCCATTCGCATTGATTCCATCTTATTCTCTTTAGACGTCCCTTGATTAAATTCTGAATTTCAAATATGACAAATCGTGCCATGACTTGCACCGCTTTTCTTCGGAACGTTGTTGGAGGTAGCCGCCAGCTCTATCTGTCAAAACGTCACCACTAAGTACATATTCCGAGTGAATAGAAGGAAGTAAAGCCATTAAATTAGCAAAAGTAATCACCGTCAGCTAATACATTTTACGTCTCTACTCAGCGGGTGAGAGTAATTAAACGCCTCATTTCAAGTGTGAATAGCACTAAAGACGCTTACATGCAGAGAGGCTGTTCAGTGCTGGAGAAATTTTTTACATTCACATTTATGATTAGACAAGTGGGTGCACTTCTATACTTTACTAACAGGCAATGTATAGTATATTTTTCATCTTAGCTATTATAGTGCAATTAGTAGTACTAAAACATCTGGACTTTAGTAGATATAAATTAGCAACCAAGACTTTGAGGTATATAAATAAATCTGAGAAAATGTTTGCTTGCCTTCCTCATGCATTAATACAATGAGGTATGTTTTGTTCTTAAATAGGTGATGTATTAAAGAGGATGATATATTCTATATATTGTGATAATTTTTATGCTTATGTGTATTACTGCTTTATATATGTACTTTTTAACTTAATTCTCATGAACCCAAAATTGGTTTATTAATTATTTAATTTTAAATGTTATACTTTAGTCATATGAACTACAATGTATACCCTTATTTAACTCCCATAATATGGTGATGACTACTGTAAGCCTGTTAATAAATAAATTATGGCTCTTGCCCCGGCGAACTTCAAAGCCTTATACCCTTTCTGGTAGGCAGTAGGCCCTTTCGAGTGAGACATGGGATAGACGTAGATCATATTATATATTATGGATTATTTCTTTTGCATGCAATGCAATTAGTAGAATTTAAACACCTGCACTTTTGTAAATATAAATTAGTTATCAAGACTTTGATTTCTATAAATGAACCAGCAAACAGGGTCTCTTGACTTCCTCATCTATTTATATAATGATGTATGTTTTGTACTCATATTGGTAGCATCGTGATGCATTGTGTATGTGAGCTTCCTTTGGGTCTGTGTTTCCAAACTTGTATGCATAATTAGAATTTCAGTATACTTTAGTTGACGGTGGACTGTACAATGCATTTTTGAGAATTATTCACTTGGAGAGTTATGAAATCTTCCATTAATATGTATAAAAATATAAATATGCCAAATTTCTTTAAAATAATTTTTTAAAAGAATTATATATATATATATATATATATATATATATATATATATATATATATATATAATAGTATTTTCTATAAATTTTTCCTCTAAAAATTTATTTGGAACAAAACTATGTACGATTTTGCAATTCCAATTGAATGCTGATTTTTAAAAAATATTTTTTGAGTGCATTTTCTGAATGCTCATAAAATTGTTATGATTTTGGGAACTAAAATTATCTTTTAACCATCTAAAAAAAATTCAAAACAGGTAATGCGTACCTTATTACTTTTTAATTTTTAACCGAAACCTGTATTATCAATTTTATTTGATTTCTTCAAAAATTAAAACATTTGTCATATTTCAAAATTATTTAAATTTGATTTTTGAGAAAAACTATTAAAATGTGCTTTTTTCCCCTCTAGACTTTTTATTGCATATTTGCCATGTTATATTCTTGTATTTCCATATGCATATGCTATTAAAATGAGTTAGAACGGGAATTAGTAAAAAGAACGAGAGTATTATATATTTTGGATCTATGCTCTTGATCTCTTCATCTAATATTTGATACTATTTATATTTTTAGCGGTAAAATTTAATATTAATTTTCCTTTACTTTGCTTATTATGTTTTCGTTTTTTCCATGTGTATATATTCTACATACATAAATTCAGATGAGATCGAGGAGACTTCATCATTTATTGATAGATGGAAGCTGTTTTGTACTTATATTAGTAGCAAGTGAAGAGAATGGTATATTATACAATTTGGATCGCTTTCTCTGATTGGTTAGTTCAAAAATTTGATGTATATTTAGAATTTTAGAATTTTTAATGTCAATATTCATTTACCTAGCCCGTTGAGATTTTATATTGCCACATGCACATATGCTATGCAGATAAATTGCCGATAGTATTGAATATTATACATTTTGTGTCTTTGCTCTTAACTTTTTAGGTTCACTATTTGATCCATATTAACAAATTAATAACAAATTCATTTCTATTTATCTTGCTTATTGTACTTTTGCTTTCTCATGTGTACATATACTATGCATAAGAATTCAGAGCATAAGTACAAAAAAGGTCTATTATTATATTTGGATCTTGTGATATTTGACTTTAAAAT
>JAPMOQ010039254.1:797963-837119 GCA_026543055.1 Argiope trifasciata
TTGATAGGAAACTACAATTTTGGTATAAAGACTGCCTATCAAATTTTTTACCTTTTAAATTTTGTTGTTTGGATCAAAAGGTGTTGTAAAAATAGTTCCAGAAGTGGCTTTTTTAAAGGATGGTGATTGAAAATGTAACAATTTGATAAATTGTTAAATTAAAAATCAAAACAGTTTTTTTTTATATTATAAGATTTTTTATTAATCTATAATCGAGAAAATGACAATTCACTTTCCATGGCTGTGTATTAATTAACATGGATATTTTGCTTAAGAGCCGATAAATCTAACTCATTCAATATATATATACATATATATTTTGTTACGTAAAAATCAATTAGAAACCGAATTATTAATAATACAGAGCATACATATTCTACACGTATATTTTTGACTAAGAAGAAAGATGATTAATTATCTCCGCAATTTGTGGCAAGAATCAAAGAAATAAATGACATTATCACAAAAGATAATTCACGTCTTGAAATAGATGACTCTGATGTTTAAAGTTATTTTTAATAGCATTATTGAGGAAATCCTGAAATTCAAATTTAAATGAAATTATACCCAACCAATATTCAGCACGAATCAGTCAGTTATTGAAAGCAGTTAGCTATATTAAGTTTCAGAGTTGATTGCACTTGTATAAAATGCAAAAAAATATGTAATTAGAAAATAAACATATGCATTTAATGTTTGGTTAAATTTTTAATCGAGTATTGAAGTAATTTGTCGAATTTAATACTTTTATTGGGTGTTTTTACTATGATTAAACTAGTATTTAAGCTTCAAGTACTGAAACTTACATTTTTTAATGCATTAAATAATTTTTGGCTGGTGTCTTATGGTTATCGATGAAAACAATTCTTACAAAGCCAATCCTTATAATTGATATATTCTTAGAAAAACGTTAAAAAAGTTATTCCCGACTTATTTCCTCATACATTTTTTTATTGTTTCCTAGCATATTTAAAGCATATTTTCAATAATATTCCCAATCTATTAAATAGATTTTCACCCATTTCTCAATATTATTGTTAGAACGATGACAAATTCTTATTTTAACAAATAAAATTCATAAAAAGATATTTCCCTTTTAAATAAAGATATTTAATACATCTAAATAAAACACTGAAAATGCATTTTAATTTAAAAGAAACATATCGTAATGTTTTCAAATTAATTACTTATATAATATATCAGTTTTTAAAACAATTAAAACTTCCTGCAATCGAAGAATTAAAAAAATAAATGACTAGATAAACATTTAGGTGGAAATAAACCAAAAACCCTTCAAAGAGAAAATACTTAAAGCTTTTATAACATTAAACAAAAGGATGCAAATTAATTTAGTAAAGAAAAAAACTCATTTATACAAACACCAATAAGACTGTAAAGCTCATTTTTGAATGCTTTTTGAAGTAACTCTATTCAAATCCAAATGTGAGAATGCTTTCCTACATACAAACTCTAAAATGTTAAAGCAGAAATATCCTTTTTTTTTTTCTTTCATTTCCTAAAGTGAGTTTTTATCTTGAGAGTCATATATATTTCTTCAAGTAAATGGGCCGCTAATGAGTATTTTCAAAAACAAGGCGTTAAATGCATTTACTCATTAAACATAATTAATGACTTGTTGCCAGGAAATTCTAATAAAATAATTTCATTATTTCAGAAAGATAAGTTAATGTTATCGTGAATTCAGCGACGCTATTTTTTTTTATTGACTGTAAACATGTGCACAATTACTTGAATGGAATAAGAGCCTTTAAAATTTATTTAGATTTTTGTTCATTATTCCCCCCAGGGTGTAATTACCATTTCGAAATTTAAATTAAATTCAAACATCGAATCACGAAATTTGCTTTTTTTCATCAGGCTGGCGAAGTAGCAGTTGATGGAAAATGTACAGTATCTTGTTGAAAGATAATCGAAAGATTTTGTTTATTTTTGATAAAATATGGTAATGATTTGCAAAATAGAAACAGAAAATAAATGAACTCAAATGTAAAATTTGAAACTTGTTCTTCGTTCTATACTTATGTTAATTTTCCTTTTTTGTTTTTTGTAAATCAAATGCAAATGGTCATGTATTCTAAATTAAAATGCTCCTTTTTTAAAAAAAAAGTTGTTAAAAACGCATTTCTGCATGGTTTCCAAAACTAATAAATTCATATATTTCGTTAATGAATATAAAGCTAAATTCAATTTAGGGCTTTTTTCTTTTAGTTAAAATATTATAATGTTTTTTGTTTATTTTAGAATTTTTTTAATGCATATATTAATAGTTAAATATCTGATACTTATAGAAAGTCATTTCAAATTTTAATTAAGTAAAACATTTTAAGATTTAATTTTAGCCAATAAAAAGAAATAATGTAATATTATGAGTAATTTTTGCTATCGTAACTTTTAAAATGTATTGTATTCTTTCTTTTTTTGTATCTCTTTTTAAAAACTAACGCGAAAGTAAGAAATAATACAATATGTTTAAATTAGTTATTAACTGTATTATTATTTTAATGAAATAATTTATCGGAAATACTCTTTAGAATTCGAAAAGTAGCGAATGTTAATATAGTTAGAAACTCAAATTAATAAAAAAGAAACTGTAGTTAGTAATTATTAATACTATTATTTTGAAATTGGAAGATTTTTCTAAAAGGCTTTATTCTTTCAAGCAAATCAAGTCTTAAATTGATTAATTTAAATACTTGATAATTTTTAATATAGGATTAACAAATTTTAGTTGGATAATTCAGGCATTCATGAAAATGTATTCTACCATCATATATAGATATTGAAATTAGAAATAAATGTTGATTATTTAAACTCTTTCCAATATAAATGTAAACTCTTAGTACTCAAAAGTATATACATATTTTGGATGGTAGCTATATATATTAAGCTCAGTATTTCTTTTCCTATTAATTATTACTATTAATTAATTTTAGCTTTAAAATTTTATACCAAAGTTAATTAATAGGAATAATGAATCATTTCGCTTATACTAAGCCTTCAAATTATTGAGAATGTTACAAACCTGTAATTTTGCTTCGAAACATGAATTGTGTCATCATAAGAACGATCAACCCCGTGGGTATTGATCGGCTGTCGCGTCAGTGATCTCTGAGCTTGGCGACTTTGGCACCAAAATAATTATGCTGACACCTGCAAGAATCTTAAACACTCGTCCATTCGGTCTAGATTGGTCTAGAAGAGTTTAGGCCCACCTCCTGGGGACTAAAAAGGCCGACACTCTCAAGCTGTGGTCATGGTGAATTGAAGCGGTATCGAGTATTGAATTAAAATCCGAAAGTAGTGTTAACCATGACCAACATCAAGTCCTATTGGTCGTCTCTGTGTTAGTGCCTTCTTGTTCAATAAACGCTGTTGTTTTCTTCTCAGGCCTGCTGATTGTGTTTATACATCATACAGGCACTACAAAACGAAACTCGGTGATCCATAACAATATTTATTATCCAGACACAATTGATACTGTAGATCTTTTGAAATGCATTTGTCGTTATCCATATAATTTGTATCGTTTTGATGTTTCGATTTAAGTCTTTCCCAACTTATGGAGTGAGTTGATTCTCGGCTCTATGTATTCACTTGATCCGTCCACACAGAAAGAAAACTATGAGGCCTAATCCAGTCATGTGTAGAGGATTAGAAATGTCTTCACCCACACAATCTGGCTCATGTATGTAAGAACGTATCAGGGAATATTCTTTTTCAAACACGATCGGCCGAGATGATATAATTTATGAGAGCCCAGTAGGAATTGTCTAGTTTGTTCTATAAAGAAAAGCTTGTTGTTTTCATAATATTAGAATTACATGTTAATTTTATTTGTGTAATTAATACAATATTCAACTACATATTGTCTTATATTAGTTTGGAAAATCATATTCTTAGAAGATAATATTTGGTGCCCCTGCTTAAATTGTCATTTACTTATTTGATGTCTGAGGTGTAAACTGAAATGTTGTTCTTAAGGAGCTTGTTGATTCTATGTACAAATAAATACCAACGGAGTGCATGTGCAACTTTGTTAATATTGTGGTGAAGAAAACAGAATGAAAATAATTCTTTTCACTCATGCATTCGACATATGTGCTACTGCAATAGTAATTTTGAAAAATTTACTAATATTGTCGGAAAGAGAGTAAAAAGAGACTGTATCAAACATCTAACAAAAGTATATTTAACTTTAATAATAGAAAACGAATGTTTAACCTCAATAAAATTACTGATTCCCCTTGGGGGGGAGCATGTTATGAATGAATTCCTTCTCATTATTAAATACACAGGATGCATAATATTGAGAAATTTATTAATACTATGAGAATATTGTAAATAAAAGCTCTTATCCTTCTTAGCGTCACAAATCATTCATATTCATTTATTTATACACCAAATTGTATATCTAACCATCTTATCTTACTGTTATCTGTGACATTCTACTCAATGATGCGTCTTGGATACCATGTTTAAGTTGCCACTTCTTATTTTATGACTATGGCATGAACAGGAATTGAATTCTTTAGGAGAAAGTTAGTTTTAAATGTCAAAGTGTGTGCGAAAGATTTCTAATACTATAGAAAAGATAACAGGATGAGGGTAAGTGAAATCTTTTTATTCATGCAATCAAAATATGTGTAAAATTGAGTCCAATTTTGAAAAATTATATAATGGTCTGACCTCAACTCTTTAAATGCTCAGATCAGATGCCAAACAAAACAGCTGTCAAAAATATGTTTAACTTTGATCATAGAAAAAGATTGTGTAGCTTTGATAAAATTTCTGAGACTGTAGTAAATATGTATAATTTAACCATTTATATATATTCAATTGATTTGCGCATAACATTGAGAAAATTATTAATATTGTAAGAAAGTGAAGGAATTGGTGAATACTTGAATTCCTTCTATCCATGTAATCGATATGTATATAATTTTCAAACCTTATTACCATTGTGAAAAAAATAGCAAGAGAAAAATTTAGTATTCCCCTGTTTACAATGTTGAAACGATTGTAAACTTGTTTGTAACTATAAGAGATGATATCAAGTAGGTGTCAAAAGAAATATCTTTTCAAGAAACTGAATATTTTACATATATTTGGATATAACTCCTTAGAAAATCTATTCTAAATATCTTTCAAATATTTTATGGTTGTTTTTACGCTTACTTTTTATACAAAAAAGATTTCTCTGATGTAGCCTTTAAATAATTCTGTTTCGCTGTTTCATATATTGATAAAAATTTATGATCTTGAACATCCTCCAGCAAGATATTTCAGTCAACAAAAAGAACGTATTTGGTTTTTATATTTACTTTATATACAAAAAATTTTCTCCAGTGAAACTTTTAAATGATTTTGTTTCCTTATTCTGCAAACTGAAAAAAATTTATGGTATTGAAAGTCCTTCAACACGATATAAATAGAAAGAGCTTTTATAATATACTCTAATATATTTTTCTTACTTTTTACATAATAGTATTATAAATATATTTAATATATATTTAATTGACAATTGATGAAATATATTTAATTGATAAGAAAAATAAAATTTTTAAAGAAGTTTTTTTTCCATAAAACATTTTGTCCAGTGAGCAATGAGAAATGATCATACTATACGATATTCATGAAATTCCATAATTTTTTTCAAATGTCTGAAGTTTGATTATAATTAGATT
This sequence comes from Argiope trifasciata, assembly GCA_026543055.1. Taxonomy (NCBI): domain Eukaryota; kingdom Metazoa; phylum Arthropoda; class Arachnida; order Araneae; family Araneidae; genus Argiope; species Argiope trifasciata. Next base: position 803,669 of record JAPMOQ010039254.1, read on the forward strand.
AATTTAACAGTCTAAAATTACTTGAACTCATGGGTTTTCCTGAATAAAACTTTTAGATTAAGTGAATTAAATAAATAATATATTAAAATCTATCCCTTTAATTAATTTTTAATCATTCCTTTAAAAAGAAAATATGAACTAAGCTAAATTTATTTTACGTATTTGTTATTCTTAAAACACAAAAATCCGTTATAAGCTCTTTAATTATTTTTTTTGATTTCAAACCATTCCATATTTTAATTAATCATAAAAATGATGAAGATCGTATCAATTTGTAGTGTTATGTGCTTGATATGTAAATGCAAACTACAATGACAAAGTTATCGAATTACGTCATTATTTATAGTGTACCCAAAGGACTTCAATAATAATGTTTAATCATCAGTATATTTATCTCAAATGGAACGATGATATAGCAGCCTATAACACTTTAATTGAAGTACTAATTATGTTCAAAATAATTTACTTGAATGTAATGTACTATTTCAATGATTATTTGCAAAATGCATTTAATTATAATTATATTCCATTCCCACTATTTTGAGAAAATTATTTTTTAAAAGATAGGCATGATTGTCTTCGGAAGTATATTACCTCAGTTGGAATTCATGTTAAATCTAAATTATTTATTTAAAAATTTTCAATAACATAATAATTGTGTAAACACGGGGATAAATACTGTATACATGATCATTTATGCATTTTTGATTTAAGTTAATTATGTGTAAGCTTCTGTAATTATAGACAGAAATGATAGAATTAAATATTCTAAGAAATATTGATTCCATTTTTCTCCAATATTTCAGAAATTTAATAAAAAATATTTTTAGATAACACATCAAATGATATTCAGCTATTTTGAGGAAAAATATACAGAATAATGAGATATCGAAACATTTACATCAGTTTTCAAAAATTACAAGAATTTTTACTTTTGTTTCTTGAAGTTTTGGACGGAATTTAGATGTGTAAAAGATATAGATATGGTACACATACATGTTCATACATAACGATCATCAGAAAAGAAAAGTTTAAAACAAATCCTACAAAAGGGAATGAAGACAGGAATTAATATAGGAAACGTAATCTTCTTTTGAAATTATACAGAGTTAATTATATTTCCCTTTGGTATTTTGTTAATGAAAGAGATTTTTTATAATGTTTTATTATTTAATTATTTGTTATTCAAACAATGAACTGGAAGTGAAAATTATGTAATTCTTCAACACCGACATTGATTAGATTTGAAGATATTACTGTTGTGCCTCCAATTGAAACATTTGATGCAATAATTTTTATAAAATTAATTATCATAAGATTTTGAAAGAATTTTTTTCAGAAAATTTGCTTATAGCAAGTTATAATCAATGGTATGCGCTAATAAAAGTTGGGTAAGGTTTATGTATTATGTATATGATGTTATAAAATATTTGAATAATTTCTTTTTTTCAATAGAAACAAATATTAAACTCTGAAATTGCCTCAGTACTTTTAATTTCCCAAACGTTTCAGTATTTAATGTCCGAAAAACAATGATTAATATTCTAACTAACACAAAAACCATTTTTTTATGAATATTTTATCAACTTAATTACTAAGCAAACATCTTTAAGTATGCAAGAATCTGCCTTAGACTTTTAGAATATAGAAACATTTAACTATTTAAATTTAATTAGAACAGATATTTTCTACGTTATATTTCATTCATTGAGGAAATATAATGTAGCCAATATCTGTATATGGTACATCTTATATACTAAATATAAGGTACTTCATAATAATATTTTAAAATGATGTACCATATATTTTCAATTTTATCCAAGATAGATGAATAGACTATTTTTGTAAACAAAAATGTTTATTTGAATATTTTCAGAATTCTTCAGTTAAAGAATCATTTGATGGAAATAAAGATTTTATGATAATCTTAGACACAGAAATTATTTACGCTAGATTACGAATTTTTTTTAAATATTGAGAAATTTTGGCTATAATTTTCAAGGTCTGAAGTTTTCAATTCATTTTAAAGAAAATTAAAATTTCAGCTTTGCAAATTTTAAGAAAACAATAACAATAATGCAAAATTAATTGCTTAAAATAGATTACCGAATATTTATGTAACTTTAACTTAAGTGATTTGCCTAATTTAGCAGCAAATGACCGTGTGAGTCAGATTATTTTCGTCTTAGTGGCAAAATTAAAAACTGTTCTATGCAATCTCTTTATCTCTTAATGAAATTATGATTGTCCTTCAAATTATCAATCAAGTGATCAAATTGTTTACAAATATTTTAAATTCAAATTGTTTACAAATATTTTAAAAATACACCAATCAATTGTTTACAGATATTTTAAAGAATTACTTAAAATATAGTTTGTGTTAAATATAGTTCACAATTAAGAACTTTTTTAAATATATGCAAACAATTAATGATAATTTGCTTCTATAAACTAAATGCCTCTCATAATGAAATTTAAGTTTGTAAGGAAATAAATTTGTAATGAATGTATATATGATTTTATATTTATTTGAATACTGTAATTTTTAAAGATTTTTTTTGTTTTATTAACATTAACTCAAAATATATTTTAAATTACACTTCTTTTCCTAAATATCATTTTAAAATCGATATATTACTAATTTTTTTATTAATTAGTAGTCATAAAATTATACATAGCATTTTAATTAAAATACAAAATGTTTTGTTTGAATTGTATTACTGTTTATTTAGTAGAGTTATAAGAGTGCTGTGACATAGACGAAGTGAATTAGGAACAAGATCTTAATAGTTTATCAATAATGATGTGAGGCTTTTTTCCTTGAATACAATGCTTATATTCCTTTGTTACAGAACCTTGAACTTATTTATAATTTTTTTTTAATTTAAAATTTATATCTGTCCCATTTCTATTGAATGCAGGAGCTCTTATGAATATTAACATTTCTTTACTACTTACTAATATTACAAATCGTTCTCAGGTAATATAATTTACAGAATACTTTTATAATTACCAATATTTCAAAACAAAACAGATCCGTCAGAATTTTATCTATTTCTCTTCATTTCATTTAAACATTTCAAAGAAATTAATTCAAATTTAAATTTAGCATTTGTGATATAAATGTAAGCGTAATAACTTTTCACAACTATATCATTTCATGGATGAACAGGCAATTTGGCCAGTTAATCAATGAGATTTTTTTTCTAATAGAGATCTAATTATAAATAAAATGCTTGAAGTAAGAGCATATTTTAAATTTTAATGTTTTTAAAATAAATTAATCATTTTAAAAAAATTATTTTCTTGCCCTCTTGGGTTGGATACTGGTTTCTTATAACAAGTTATAACATAAAACTGGAAACTTTCTTAGGAGTAATACTTAAATAAATTTCATCCTCCATAAATTATTTGAGTATCGTATTAGTAAATACATAATAAACTGAGAAAAAGAATTTCAGCTCAATTATTTTACATCAAAAGTTGAAATTTTATCTCGAATCAAAAAATGAAGTATCGTCTTTAAAATAATATGACAATATTTAATCAACATTTAATAGAATTCTTTTCAATTTATACTATAATTTTTGTAGAATTGTTGGAAATCTAGAATCTTCTATTACGAGAAACTTTCTTCAAAGTATGGAAGAGAATATTCCAAAACATATACAACAATTAAGTGGACGAGATAGAACATTAATTTGCGTTCGGAATTTTTAATTTTTATAACAATTTATATGTGCCAGTCAATCATCACTTTATAATACAAATAGAAAGATAAACGAACTACAAAATAAGGAAACAATGAGAAAGGCCAAACTGGAATACGAGATGATGTATCCACAAAGAAACTCCTCCTATCAGGAGACACAAACGACATTCATTGATAACGAAAATTGGAAACCGACAAAGGTCTTTAGATGAACAAGCCAAATTTCTCAAAAAAATAAACAACATAATGGGGATGAACCGGAGCTTAACCCTGCCGCTTTGCCAAATTAGCGAAAACTCGCTAAAAAAAAGGTTTATGTAAACAAATGTGTGTTTTTCCGTGAACTGTGCGCTCCTGAAAACATGGCGTAAAATCGTTGTTGGCAATTTGTGAAAAATGCGCCAATGCAAGGTTTAACTCCAGTCCTACCCCTAAAAGCTACATATTTGTCTGGAAATTCTTTGTTAGGCAAACATAACAAGAATGGAAACAATGCCCTAATTATACAAAAATAACAATTGTGCAAAAAAAGTTTTAGTTAATAAGGTTATATAATTGAAGTTACAGTAAACAATAAATACACAATAAATTTAAACAAAAAAAAATTCAATGAAGTCGTTCAATTTAAATTGATAAAAGTCGAACAATGATATGGATATAAGATATTTTTTACAAAAGAATGAAGAATTAATTTTTTTAAAGGCTAAACATTTCTCAAATGATCCTATTTCAAGCTGTCTGTTATTATAGTGTCCACGATTCTTTCTGAAATTCTATACAAACAAAGTAATTCCTTTTCAAAAAACCAATGTTAGTAATTTTAAATTTGCCATACTAATATAAATTTATTTTTGAAAGAAGTTTCCTTTCAAGCGTTTTAATTAACGTTGCAAAAGAATTAATATTTTTTTGCCTTTATGCAGAGAGGCAAGTAAATGTTTATTGTGATAGTTATGAAATTGAAAAAACCTAATAATCAGTATTTCAAACTTAATATCAATTTATCATTGCATAATACTTATCAATTACTTTATAATATGTATAGAAAGTAAACAGTTATAAAGGTATCAAAGAACATTAGAAAGCACCCAATATTTCAAATTTCTTCAGTGTATAGTGTATCAGAGCATATCAATCATTAGTTACATATAGAACAGAAAACAAATATGCAAAACAATTTTGTTCTCAATTCCAAAAGATAATTTATGTACACGAAAACATGGTATATCCAGCAGTAACATATGAAGATATGAATCTTACTAATTCTAATATATTAATGAAATATCAAAACTCAAGTTTAGAACTATTTTAATTCTAGGATTATCTTTTTATTATAATTATTTGTATTAAACTCATTATTATTAATATCAATTGTTTTATTCCAAGCTTTCAGGTTTTGATACTCGAAATACTTTAGTAATATTTATTCAGTAAAGCGTATATCAGTTTACGAAATTGTTATTTAAAAAACAGTTTATCCTTATGCCCTACCTTGATTTGTCACACCAATATTGAGAATAACTTTTGATGCATATATTTGTTGATGCAAGTTTATATAAGCTATTTATATAAGTTTTGAATATATTTGCATATTAGAAAAATTTTAATATTTTGCTCATCAACTACACTTTTTAGAATAAGAAAATTTTACCTTATGACATGTTTAATAAATTGACCTTATTAAATATGTCGCCACCTGGAAGCATGGAACTATTTTTTAAAAGAGAGCATAAATTAAGAATAATTTATAATTAAATCAGTTTAAACTAGCTGCCTAAATAACTTATTGTCTCCTTTAAGTTATTATATTTATTTTATCTATTTTTTAATTGATACTATTAGTTCACTATATATATATATATATAAAGTTCAAATTTATAATCATTAATTAGATACTTTTTATACATAAATTCAAGTTCAAATTCATTCTTTTAAACTTGTGGTGATAACACTTCTTGATGTTAATACATTTTTTTTCAAATTTTAATTCATTAATTAAATCTAATTATTGTTTTATACTTTAAATGGAGTTTTAGCAGTTTGTAAAGAAAAGTGAAATCAATTTGGCTGTAACTCAATCAATAAAATGCAAGGATTTTAGTATTTTTCACGTGAATGTGAAGAATATGAATTCAATTCTTTCAAAAATCAATAATGCTTTGATACTTAAAAATTTTTTTGATTATTAATTTATAAAAAGTAACTAAAAAAACCTTTATTGGCCTGAGTGGGAATTAATTTTTTTTATATTACTGGTTTTTATTATACTTAAAACTGTGAAACCGAAAGCTGACCAACTAGAAATATATCCCAATAGGTATTTTTTTTTTCAATATCCACATTGTAAAATTGTCTTATCCACATTGTAACCACATTAGCAGATCTTATTTTGATACAATATTTTAATAATAAGAGATAAACATATTAATCGTCATTATATTAACTTATTAAGCCTTTATTAATTCTAAACAATCTCAATGGCTTTCACCGATCAAAATTCTGCACGAAAAGCTATATCTTTAATTATATACGTCATCTGACCACTTTTTAAAATTATTAGGTCCATCCCAAAATAGTCTTAGTGTTGCTTTAAAACGGAAGGTTAATAAAACTAAACTAAACTTAAACTTTAATTGTACGACAAATGATGTCCTTTGGATAAAAAATTCACGTAACACAAGAAAGATAGAGCAATTAAAGTTCCTTGTCTTAATCAATTTCGATTAAAATCGTTTGTGACTATCATTTTTTTCTATGTGACCCACAGCTTAATGTCTACTACTAACCTATTATTTAGATAAGAAAACATAAACACGCAAATTCCTACATAGAGGGCTACCAAGTCTTTACTTAATCATAACCTCTATCCCAACAACCATCATGGAACAAACTTTTACATGTAAGTGATATCTTTAATTGCCCGACAAACGATGTCACATCTTTGGCAAAAGATGTACCTGACATGGAGAAGATACAGCAATAAAAGTTCTTCGCCTTCCCATGGGAGGTGGAGAGGGACAGTGGAACATCCAGTCCAGCTGACGGTGTTCCCTGATAAATGGTCGGGCCAATTGAAGATGCCTCTCAGGGATGTCTCAGTTCTGATTACCTTCCTGCTGACCAATGGTCAGAGCAATAAGATAACGCTGTCTCGGAAGAGCCCTGGCACAGGACATATCGATAGCTAAGAACGTCCCACGACAATTTCCTCTAGAAAATGAAGGAAATATTTTCGATTAAGGGAAGAGCTTGAGTTGTCTTGATAGCAGTCGAAAAAGAAAAGGCAAAGAATTACTTCATCAGAAAGGATAAGTAAAGGTTATTAAATTAGATGAATGATAAGCTTCATGACCTCTTGGCCCTTCTAGAACGGAACAAAAATTATTGCCTTGATTTATGTATGAAATAGAGGATAATTCTTATAATAGTTTTTTCATAATGATGGAACTCCAACACATTGTTTCTAATCCCTTATTTGTTTTTATTTATCTTTTTGTTTAAGTATAAGAAATTAAAAACTAAAAACGCAGAAGATTGTATCTTGTGTACAATTTCTTAGTTTCGTTGACAGACAAAATTGTCCATTAATGTTTTTAGATTTTTTTTTGGCTCGTCAATGCAAATACTTGTGACTACAGTGAATGAAAATTAAGACATTCACATACTCTTTATTAAAATTACGAACTATGCTTCATATCTAACATCATTTGTGTGTTACTGATTCATGCTGAACAATAAGTGACCTACGTTTTAATGCATATCGGGTGATTTGAATGACAGATAGATTGCTACGGCAATTTCAATCCCTGCAATGGAAACAATAAAACCCTAATTGCAACGTATCCTCTTAAGCAATAATAGTAATAATATGAAATAAGAACGATCTTCAGATTTAAGGTCACCTTTATAGCTACCCTGCAGAACCTGCTAACTTTCATCTATCTCTGCTCTTTGATGTGATTATCTTGTAATATACAGGATGTTTCTAAAATCATAGACCAAACTTTAACAATAAGACGTATTGAAAAAGTCATTTTCACATGTCATCCATAAAACCTTCTTTTAAAATCGGAAAAATAATTTTAAAATGTGTCAAAAAAAGAAAGAATAGTACTTAGTGCATAAAATTTAGACGCAAAATAACAATTCTTGTAGTTACAGAAATTAAAGACATTGGGAAAATTAAATGAAATCTTACTTAGCATTAAAATTCATACTTGTGATTTCTTTATGCATTTTCTGTGTCGTTTAATGAGCTACCGGCTCTTTTCATAAATATCATATAATAAAACATTGCTCATTAGTCCCTTTAAAAAAATGGTATTTAGATATTTTTTGAATGACACTTATATGATTTACTACTCGACCTATCTTGGCTAAAAGTGAATAGTTGTTTATGTCTGTAATGTTTATGTATTAAAAATAGTAGTACTTTTATGAAGGTAATTTAATACACAAAACGAGCGAGTGTACAGAAACTTGGCAATACTGCATTCCTAAAATCGAATAAGTAATTCATTTATATTCCCTATTTGTTCTTTTACCAATGAGTTATACTAAGTAGCAACTAAAACATCCCCATTCATAGCAACTACGCGATGACAGACCATTCCAAACTCCCTCACAGTAGCAGACTATTCCAAATGCAAAAAACTAACATGCCTATGGCACGAGCAAACGATAATGTAGCGAATCGCTTTCACGGAACAAAACAGACGAAACGTACTGTCTCGGATGATTAAAAGGCATCCAAACCTGGCCTTTCTAAATCAGGCCTTCTCGAAGCACGCAGGCCCACTCTAGATTAACGAGACTGCTTATTGGAGGGCTTTCAGAACTATCTCCAATTAATTCCAACGCACAGCCCATCATCCATTCAGGATGAGTAATTGCCAGGGTTACGGTCGCATAGCAAAGCGGAAACACAATACCAAACGAAAATCCGAATCGGAGTCTGTTCGTTAGCGTAGATCCATATTAGTCAACTGGCATTCTGCTATACTGGCCGAGCAATATGGACTGATTAGTTGCTCGCTGCATGGGAACGGACCTGCCCGTTTTAGCGATGTTAACGGAGGCTGGGAAAGTTAGGAAATTTATCCAGTTTCACATTCGGGGGCTCTATTTTGGTCATTTAGGTGGGTTGAATGGTCTTTAACTGCTGTGAAAGTTTAATTTCCGATTCATTTGGGTTATCGACGGGCATTCCAGAGAAGTCTCTTGTCTAAAGTTTTTGAATTTCAGGTAGCTTATTGTAGGCTTTATATACATAATAAATTATACCAGAATAAAAGGACATTAATTAAAAATTTCAATATAGGCCTTTTATAATTCTATAATAGACATATTATTTATTAGAATTTGTAAAATAATAAGTGTAAGAACAATGCAAAAATAAAACAAATTTGAGACTTTAATAAATTCTTAATTTTAAAGTTTAAGTGTTAAATTTTAAAATACGTTAACATAAATTTATTGAAAACTATTTCTCGTATCAAAAGAAGTATTAAATTATTTCATTACAAATTCCAAATTATTAAAAAAATTATTATATGATATTTTATATTGATCAATGATGCGTTATAAAGCTCAAAAATACATAGTTGTGTATGTTTTTTTATTTTAAATTATTCGTTTCTGATAAAATTGTAGATCATTGAATGAGTACATAATATTTTTTTAAATTTTAATTAAATTTATTAATTTTTGTAACACACTTTCTTGAAGCAATGTTACTTAACTAATAAGATTTTTTATGTTTATGTTTTATTTTATAACATAGGAGTATAAAACTTACTGAATTCCTCAAGATTGTAGTATTTGATTTCATTAGTTTCCTACGAAATTTTAACTCCATTAGACTACGGATTTATTGCCTTTGGAAATATTAGTTGATTCTTTGTCTGAATTCTGGTTAAATAATTTATACTGTTGTTATTTCTTCTGTTTGAATCTTTTCTGATGCGATGTCATTGCTCTCTTGAGTTGGCGACTTTCTGAGTGCATTGTTTGATCTGGATCAATTATATTTGGTATGAAGGCACTATGGAATATAAAAAATCTAGCATAATAAAACATTAATCATAAACTTTAAACATTTTAAAACTTTTAATTAATTAAAAATTTAATTTGAATTTGGAATTTTTCTTACTTAACATTCGAAATTATAACATAAAATGATTTTCCTGAAATATATATTTTGTTTAAAAATGTCAATTTTATCGCAAATTTTTCTTTTAATTTTAATATATTTTTAAAAATATTCTGTGTAAAATTCCATACAAAACTTTCATTAAATCATGAATCTCCTGTTCTTTCTCTCATTTTTAAAAACCATGGAAGAAAAATATTATTTTCATTTAATCATATAACACTATCACAGTAATTTCTTTCTGATTGGTTTTATTTAATTTGGTCTTTTCGTGGTGTATTCTAAAGGACCATAATTTCGTAATACTGCAAACATTATAACAGTGTTGTCAATATAGTTATAAATATGCTCTGTCCATTATTTACATTTACTTTCTTAAAGTATACTAATGCCGTGCCTTTATAGCGATACTAAAAAAAGGAAATTGTCCGGTTCATTTGTGTTCTAACTTTTGCAGTATAGCAAAATATTTTTGTTTGTTTGTTTTATAAACTAAAAACATATTACAATTTTAGAAAAAATTTTAAAAATTTAATTTCAAGCTCAAAAAGTTGCGTGATTAAATATAATTATGAAACAATGAAAATGGCTTAAATTTTATAGATACATTGTAATGTATGGTTTGAAATTTTTAACTGATATTAACAAAAAATATTTTATTGTATTTTGAAACAGAATAAATATTATTTTTGTGCAATATTATTTTCGGAAGTAGGCAAGAAAAACTTCAAAATTCAGAATGATTTTTTTCCATTTCAGAACATTTTCAACCTTCAAGTTATAGGCGTGCGAGATTTAGTGGTTGCAATTCAAACAGTGTAGCAACAGACACTCACTCACATTCCTCTTTATCAGCAGTAGAGGAAACACTGGGAATTATGATTCCCATGGGATTTTAGCTTGAACAAATTCCATTTAGATAATTAGGACACAAAATTCCAAAAAAGAATGAAGACAACTAAAGGAATGAGATATAAAATTAAATATCATTTATTGCTCAAAAATAGTTCGCTAAAAGATATATGACTATCAAATTTTGTTTAAAAGAATTAATGGGATCAAACTCGACTCATGTTTTAAGAAAGTCATTAAAATTATCCAGCATTAGGGATTAGACAACAGGATAAAGAATCACACAACATACAGAAAGATACAGTATAATACAAATTAATTACTACAGAAAGAGGGGAGGGCTTAAACTAGTACTTATTTACGTCATCTACATCAATATTAAGACGAGAGGCAAATATATTTTGGCTAAAGGCTAATTCTAGTATTCTAAAATCACAATATTAAGTCATAAAAACATTTTATAATATTTCTCAGTTAGTTGTTAGGGACTCTTTTAATTTAACAGAATTCCCACTAAGAGTACTACATGGAAACATGGTAAAAGCCGAGAAATATATTTCCTGACATTTCTAGATATCTGCGAGATTAAATTGTAAGCATAATTTGGCATATCTTTATGAGATTTGGAAGGTTTCTTAAACGACTTGTTCCATCCCGAGCTTCTTTTTCAAAATTCTGATCATAAGATTCCAATTTCTAATTCATCACACTAAAGGTAGTAGTAAAAATTTTCTCTTAATTATTATCAGTATGTATAAAGATTAAAAAGTTCCAAAACATTATTTGAAAATATGAAGAAACTACTTTAAGAAAAAGATTGAAGAAATGATGAATAAATTTCTTTATCTAAGTGATTAAAGAATGTTGTATTGTAGCATTTAATTTGTTATATCATAATAATTCAGCTCATTTGTAAATCCCCGTATTATATCATTTTTTGCCTTAAGAATTATAAAATATTAAACTAATTGAGATTGTAATCACAAAGATTTGATGCACTTTAAAGGCTGTTATTCAACCGGGTAAGAAGAGTTACCTCTCTTTCATTTAAGACATGGCCCTTAAAAGCCTTATTTACTTTGATGGAAAAGGTAATTTTAATTTCTCGTATATGAAGTATAGTAATCGTCAAAATATTCGAACTAGAGATTTTGTGGAATCTACAAATTTTAGAACTTATTGAATTCGTTAGCATATTTTTGGAAAACATCCATCTGTTTATCTGTTGCTTCGATCAAAACAGATGAATTCTATGCATCATATTTGTAGTTTACTATCAAATTTGGGGCAAACTCCGTTCAAGAAGTCTGTCTGTCCTTCGAATATAATTTAACACGATAACTACAAAATGAAAAAAAAACTAGAGAGATGCAATTCGACACACATAATTATCATTTGAAGTCTAGACACCTTTCAAATTCTTAGACAAATCCAAAAAGGGTTTTATAGTGTATCGGTCCGTACTTTTAGAAACATATAAACATGATAACGGAAAGATTTAAAGACATCAGATCTGGTGTGAGATTTCTGAGTCATGTTTTTATTTCAATCGATAGGAAAAAACAATTATTCTAAAACAAAAATTTGATTTTCGGATGCTATTAACGCGTTCCAGAGATTAATCACCAAGTATGACTTGACAATAAAAATGCAATGACAATTAAATGTAAGGTATTCTTTAACATAACACATTAATTAGAAAAAATGTTGAAAAAAGACTATTCGCCCTGGTTCAGTATTAGGTACCATTTTTAAGAGTAATTTTAGCAATAATTTTAGTAACTACTACTTTTAATAATAGTATGTTGATGTTTTATAGTTGTTGTTTTTTTACATTTGTAATAAAAGAATTGTTGTTCATTATATAATGTGAATCTCAAAATTTGATAATCGGGGTCAAGTGAGTACTTAAATTCCTAAAAATATATTCAAAGTAAGATATAATTTACAATTTTGTACGAGCTCATTTTGTGTATATGTATGTGTGTTAGCACTCTATAAGACAGACAACAGGATAAAGAATCACACTACATACAGAAAGATACAGTATGATACAAATTAACTACTACAGAAAGGGGGGACCTAAACCAGTACTTATTTGCGTCATCTCCATCAAAGCCCCCGCAGAAACAAATTTCAATTAGTATAGTATATGTTCCACTCATGAAATAAAAAAAATAATAAAAAGCTTAATTATACTGGTTTAATATTAGGATTCTAATTTTTCTCAGAAAGTGAACTATTTTTTTAATAAAATTATGTGGTTTTCGTCACACTCTGATGCATAAAATAAGCCAATCATTCTTCCAGAGAGACATTTTTTTCCTTCTTATCCATCATTTACTCGCAAATTTTGTCCTTATGAGCCTCCCAGGAACACCAAATTTTCTGTTTCTTGGAGATTAAAGGCTTATTTGTCCATTTTCTGGAGTCTTCCTACAAGAACAAATATTAGTTCCCTCCCATCCTCAATGACGAGGACCAGATATCAAGGAAGAGCAGACAGGCATGTGTACATCCATCCGTCCTCCCTTCCATCCTCCGCTGACACGGTGGATGGGTGGCCCGAGATATATAAACCCGGTGTCCACTGGTCCGGAATACCTCTTTCAGCCGACGGTCCAGCAGCCATAGATTAACGACCAGCCCCATTCAAGATAGCTTTTGCGGATTTTGTTGGATCGATTGCTGTCACTCAACGTCAACCAAGTCATTCATTCTCTGCTCTGTCACTGGATGATTTCTTTTTCTTCTTCCCTTCCGCCTAGTCTGTTCCATTAGAGATGAGATTTTTGCGGTTTGGACAGAACTTTGTTTCTCTGCTCCAAGAGACTAACTCAATTCATGTAGACGCAAGACTTCGCTCAATTTTTGGTCTACATTTCTTTTTTTTTAAAAAAAAAAAAACATCAATGGCTTAATGCAGTGGAAGGAGAGCCCAAAGCAGATTTTCAGCCTCAGCTGGCTTCCTTTTACGGAGGTTTTAACGAGTTAAGATTCTTACTAAGTACTTTAACTTCGGGTTTGTTTACTTGTTGCAAAAGTTGCTGAAAGAGAATGCTCGGATTGGGGATAGTTAATGGACTGGTCTCAAAAAGTCTTCTAATGCTCTTAAGTCTCATTTATGTTCATTTATTCTATAGAATTATTTATTATGTTGAATTCTTAATTCCTTTCATCAAATTACAGATTTTTCATTTTTTTTTCAATTATTCAACTCTAATATTTATTATTGAACTAGCCACTTTTGGCGACTAACGAATTCACAGCGAATATTGATTATATTCAACATAAATTAAATCGCTTGGAAATGAATTCATGTCCTTGATTTCACTAAGTTGACGGGTATTAATTTTTTTTAATATTTTATAGTGTTTTAATAATCTTACATATATTCTGTTCATTGTGTTAATGAGCCTTTCTAATGGAAACCAAATCCATGTATTCAGAGTGCAATTAAAATAGAAAATATTCCATTTTTATATCAACATTTCTTAGTACTATAACTACTCATTTTTAATTGATCATAAAGTTTACATAATTTCATCAATAGATTCTTTTGCCTGAGCTTTCAAAAATGGAAGAAACTCCAACGGTTAAACGTTCGAAAAAACAATGAAAGCTGTTTTAACAGTGAATAGCAGTGTATTTTATCGTTAGATAGTAGACTAAAAAATATTTCTTTAAAAATGCCAGAGTTCCTGAAATATCGGCTCTAATATTAAGTTGATAATATTAGAAATTTAATTTCTTGAATTCTAGAAAGGCGTAAATGCCATTCTTTTCCAATATTTTTTGGGAAATTATTGCGAAAAACTTCAAAATTCAGTGTAATTTTTAATCATTTGACGTTTCTAAAAAAATTACTCGGAATTGCATATTTCTTATCTCCAATACATATATGTTCAAATTCTGTATGCTATAAGAAGAACAGTTTACCCTTTAAAATATCAACAAATATACACGTGCAAATACACAAATTCATCTTTATTAAGGGATTTATTTTATATTAGAAATAATTTCTTTCTTTACCCTTTCGTCAATAAGATTTTGTTTTTCTATCTTTTTTTTTTGAGCTTTTTAATGCTTGGAAGGACTGAGAAGCTAAAGAATTTCTTTAAAGGAGATACTTTTTAATTCTTTCAACAATAATATATTGAATCAAATAGCATAAAATACTGTTTTTTACTGCACCAGCGTAATTTTACTTATTGAAATCATAAGTCTATTTGTAATGATGTAGAAATTATGACGGTTAGATTTGTAAATTTATATAAAATATGTATAAAGTCCAATACTCTTAATATATCCTTAATTTTTTAATAATCATTACTAATTCTCAATCTATATAAATAAAAATGAATGTTTGACTGTAGGCCTCTTATGCGCTGCCTTATCCTTCATCTGATTCCGATAAAATTTCGACAACGTATTGCACTTACGCGAAGGTTATAGGCATAATACAATCATCTAATGTATTAAAACAAATTTCAATTCTGTTTACTGCATCTATTAACCATCAAATAACTCGCCAAGGATATACAACATAGTCAGTAAAGATGCTAAATTGAAGCTAGACGTTAATATTTCGCAACTATTGTACGTAAATACAATGTAAGTCTTTCTCTGAGATAATAGTGCTATTAGAAAGAGTGCGAGAAAGTTTTAGAGAAACCAATCCAATAGGTCTGAAATTCTGATTAAACATTTGATACAATTTTAGCATTTTTTGTAGTAACTTCCGAAAATATTATAATACAAATAATTTTACACCATCTTAATTTTCAAAAAATTATCTTTCAAACAACATTAAAGATTTTATGTCATAAATATATTTTCTATGTTTAATCAATTTCAAAAGAAAATATTTTAATCACATTTTCTTATATTAAACTTGAGAATACTGAATGAATTTTAAACGATTCACTGGAAACAATAAATAGTTTCTTAAATTGCCATTCTGAAAGAACACCACGCTTTACAATTCTAAAAGAATACACAAATCTTATATATAAAAATAAATATTTGTTTTTAGAATAGAATAATAAAAATATAATAAATACCATTTATGCTTCTCCTTTATAAATCCTTCAATTTCAATGAATGTATTCAATGTCGATTAGAAATGAAATGCCATTTTTCCTATCATTCTTAACTAAACATGATAAATATTTCAAATTCTAAAAGATGTTTCTAAAACTATTTCTTACAGAAGCAACACGCGGGTACCAGCTAGTATTAATATAAAAAAGAAAAGCATGCATTATTTAATATAATAGAGTTTAATCTAAAATCATATAACGAACCATTGATTTAAAACATATCGTTTGTTTTTTCATTTTGCAGGAGTTCTGTGGTCCTTGCTAAAATATTTTAATTTAATGCTTGTAAAATTCATTGATCTAAAATGGAAAAAACTAATTTTTTACAATACTTTGATAAAAAAAATTCGAAAACTAATGTAAAATAAATTATATGGAATCTATTATAAATAAGCGACCTAGATTACAGATATCAAACTACAATAAAAATTCTCATCAAGAAAATAGATCAACAAAATGTCTGGGCACTTAGGCGCCGACAGAATAAAATCTATATTGAGACAAGTCGTTTCTCAAAAAAAATCGTTTTTTATTATGGAAAAATATTTAAGAAATTTGATAAATCGAAATTTTTTAGATAAATGTAAAACATTCAGCTGAATGTTTATGGCTTCTTAAAAAAAAAATCGCAAAACGATATTCCCTAGCAAATATTTTTTAAAAATTTTCTAAAGTTATGAAGGTACAGAATCTTGCATCTCAAAATTTTATCTATAGGATAAGTGAGGAAAAATCGTATTCATTTGTATATGTCAGCGTAATATTTTTTCTCTTCATGTATGTAAAAGCGAATCCTATGATGTTAGCTATTCATATTCTAAAATAATAGTGGAATGGAGTTCGTTATTATTATAATTAATGTTATTATTGCATATAATATGATTAATAGTTTGTAAAGATAGAAGGAAATTGAATATTGACAATGATAGCTTCTAATACATATACTGTTTTCAGACGGTTAATTAAATTTCTCTTTTATAGCAATTATCATATTATCTTTTATCATTTGTTATCAATTATCATTATATCTTACCTCACAATATACATTTTAATATGAATTAGATAAATAAATTAAATCAGATCTCTAAATAATGGAAAAGAAATACTATGGATAATAGTTTTAATACACTTACTATTACCTCATTAATCAGATTTCATCGCTGTAAACAAATTGTTCATTTATTTTATGATCTTACATTTTATTACTAATGATAATATATTCTCTATGCAATATTTAGTGCATTTAAATAAGATATAGACTGCTTTTAAAAATACTTGGGCATTAAGCTTGAAGTTCCTGTTTCTGAAATATGTTTAGGAATCATATATATTTCAAATCATTGCTTTTACTTTAATGAGCATGTTGAACTTTACAAAAAAAATCAGTTAAAAGATTTAGTCTTTAACTTAAAAAAATATTCTTTAAAGCTACAAAGTCATCAAAATATGTTGTTGGTACTTTTGGCACTAATACTTTGGCATCATACTAACCATAGTCAAGCCTGCCCTAAATAACTAACTAGCCTCTCCTAGACTAACCTGCTGACAAAGTCAGCGATTTTAAGCCTAGTTTGTGCTATAGCTTCTGAGGGTAAAGGTCCTTGAGTATCCGACGGCCGATGTCTAGTTTCTAGCTCATATGATGACACACTCTCGGCTTGCACGACACCTTCATTCAAGGGATCTCTTCCTCGGACCATACAGTTAGAACACATGGTGTAGAACAAGCATATCTGAACCAGGAATATAATCTGCGGAGGCCCAAATCACGGCTAAGACACCTCGTATTTGGCGCAGCACAGTCAGATATGGCACTTGTGCCACAAAACACAAATCAACCAACCAACCAAGGGGAAAAAGATGCCTCACCCTTAAGCCAGTATACCGACGATTATTAAAACATTTATTCCTTAGACAGTAAATTAACAAATTGATATATATGACTTTAAACAATATAGCTTACTTAATTTTTATCTCTCGCTATATACACTTCCAAGAAATAGTTGAATTGTAGAAAATTAGAATTTTCTTTGAGTTGGTCTAACAAGGAAATAAAACTTTTTCTAAATAGTAGTGGACAAATCAAAATGTAACACCATGTTTATAAGTGTTGATGAATAATAAGCTGATTTTATAAACACGTAAAGGCAACTCTAAATAATCTTGGAAATAATCCTTCCAACTGTTATTGGATTCATTACATTACTATTAGTAATGCAATAGACTGAAAATTGAGTTTTAAAAAATCTCTATTAATAAATAATAAGGGAAATTATATATGTCGCTGTGTTTGTAAATATGAAATTATGTTGGAGATAGGTTTTTTTGACGGAGAACTACAAATAAATACAAAAGATTAGTATCAATTTCTGGAAAAATTTTTTTATTATAAATGTACTTTATTATGTATAATATATTTATAATGTTTATTTTATTATTTAAATAAAAAATTATGCAAAATTTTATCATTTTTTTGCCGAAAATTCCCCAAAAAAGTATTGGGAAGAACAATTTTTTTTTGCACCTTATTGTTTCTTAAATTGTTTGTTTATAATAACTCAATCGCTATACAATTTATCTCGACTGGCCCCCCTCAATTTTTTAAAATTATTTTTGAATATATTGTGATTATTATTAAAGAAATCACAACTGATATCACTGTAGTAATGAAATTCAAATCGTTTTCATTATCTCTCCAAGTATTTTATACCACAATTTTTTACCATTTTTGAGAGCTAAAAATAAACAAATATCTACTAATTATCAATGGAATTTCCTTCAAAAATCAAAAATTGTAGCTACTTTACTGCAAAAGACTACTACAATTTGAAACAGACTTCACCGATCTTAAGTTTTTATTGGCACTATGGTTTTTTAGACTCGTCAGGCACTTTGATTGTGTTTTACCTCATTATGTATATCCGCGAACAAGACAGATATATTGTTACAAACCTGTAATGCCGATTCCCAGAACTTTTGAATTCCCAGAAGACAATTTTGCGATCAGCTCTGTTGGGTTATAATCGGGTACCAAGTTAGTGATCTCAGACCCTGCTGAAAAACCTGGCTACAAAAATAGATATTCCTAGGAACTTCGAAAATTTTCGCGATTTAGCGAATTGGAATCGAGTTAAGCCTGATTGGTTCAGGATTTTCTCTTCCTCTCTATAAAAAGCAGGTAGTCTAAAGATGTAGTCAGTTGGAGTTTGGTATCGAGTGGTCGAGAGGATACAGAAGCTACGGTGGAATAATTAGGTCAATCCAGTAAAAAATGGCTTTATGTGGAGCTGAAGCGACTGCTTAACTGAACTGTGTACCGGATTCTAGCTTATATTGTGGAAGCAGCATCTAGTTGTATGTGAAGTAGCCAGTCGTGCTGTTGTGTAAAAGGCAATTATTATTGATAAGACAGTGGATAATTGCAGATGTTTGGAGATATTACAGAGTGGAGTTTCGTAGATTTCCTCCTGCTGAATTTTGTCTGGCCGCTTTGTGTACTGTGGTTGTTTTTACTACTGGTTACTACTTATGGGCTATTGTTTGCTCTTATATGCTGCTGTGTGTTGCCTGTGTTCGTCTCGAATGTATATTTGTCTTCTTTGTATTAATGTCTTCGTATTAAATAAAAGTCTTTCGTTATTTAAGCCTAATTATCGCTTTCACATATACCCACTACAAGCAAACCCGGTGATTTTGCAGATATAGAGGAATTGAAGTTTCTTAACAATATTATCACCAACAATATTTATTCCAATTTTACAATATTTGCTTGAGAAAACCATTAGTATCAAGGTATTCATAGGTGATTTAATACAACAAGTATTCCAGGCTAAATAGCTTGAGATCAAAAGCGGCTAAACTTCCGGTGATAAATTACAATGAAATTACGTTCAACCCTAAGTGTTATACAATGTTGTACAATAATTCACTATATTGATTTATATTATTTTACAGTATCCTGCGGATATTAATATCGTATAATAATCATATAATATTGAATAATATATGTGTGCTACTAGAAACAGATGAGTTTAAGAAAAAAATCTTAAAATGATATTCTATTACAGAACACTTTAAAAACTGTATATTAATATTGTTATTTACTAATCACTATTAACGGTACGCCGTGTTGTATGAATAACTACAACCTAACCTTTTCAACATGTACAGGTTCTTAAAAGTCTAATCTGAGGTAGATTCTGTAAGATGTGCAGGAAAACTTAAATCCTTATCGAACGTGTTAAAATATTAAGATAGACAGTAAAAAAAGAGAAATTACTTAAATAAATTTTCTTTAGTAATATTAAGCCATACAACATTCAAAAGAAGTTTCTCCAAAAAGAATAAGCTAAGGAAAAATAATAACTTTAACAAACAATAAAAAATCTTGACTACAAGCAACTCACAATCTATATATCAAAGAAAACAAACTTAAGAAGTTAAGACTGAAAAAAAATCAATACACACACGCATCTGAGGCAAAGAAGTTTCTCTCTTTAACAACATCATCAATCACGTCTTCAATAAATTGACGTTTAGTACGTAGCACTTTGGTGCAATGAGCGAATAACAAGCACAGACCATTTAAACGATCGTTCGATCTTTCGGATCCTAGCCCTGAATTTGGCCCTCAGAGATCAGGTACTGTTCATTGCTTTTGCAAATTGTTGCCAAGATAAATTCAACAGACTCTTAAAATCGGGGATGTAGATTGCTAATATAATGGATATCTGCTAAAAGGATGGATTGTTTTTCGCTTTTTTACTCATGGTATGTTACAGAATGTTTCCAGTTATTTTTTCTTTGTTTTTACATGTTTCCTACTTTTGATTATAGATCTTTTCTGCTAAAACACGAACAAGAATCGATTCACTTGAGTTGATCGCAATAATATAGACAACAAAAACGTATATTTCTATCGCACAAATATATCTGATGCATTTTATAAGAATTAATTGAAAGGTCGAATTCCAGATGCACAAATATTGATTAGTGGATGGTGGATGCACACAGGAGCTCTTGAAAATTATTCACTTAGGTTTATGCAATTTTAAACATGTGCATTAAAATATAAATACTTCAAAAATCTTTAAAAAAACGAATTTTAAAAAATCATGTTATTTTTTTAAATAATACATAATTTCTTATAATTTCAGATATGTATCAAAATGTAAAAAATATTTCAGAAATGTAATAAAAAATAAGAGAATATTACATAATTTTATTATTCTCTTAAATTTATTAAAATAAGAGAAAAATAAGAGACTAATTTATTCGGAACAAAATGGTGTATGGATTTTTAGTTATTAGAAATATTAAAAATTAGTTAATAGATAGTTTAGAGAGAGTTTTTAATACAAAAATTGAATCTTCATAAGAATTTATATTTTCCTGAACTAAAATTGACTTTTCAATGTCTATAAAAGCATAAAATATATATTTTGCATTATTTTATGTTTAATTGAAGTCTTTATTCTTCAAAAATAAAGAGAACTGAAATATTTTATTAATTAGAATATTTTTCTAAATTTGCATTAGAATTTTGATGAATTAAAAATTATGTAAACTTTTAGAATTTTTCATGAGAACTCTTAAATTTATTTCAGCACAGATATATATTAATAAATTTTTCAGACTCTCTCAAAACAAAAAATTATAATTTTAATGACATAAATTTAATAATCAGCAAAGTCATTTACAAAAAGAGTGCGTTGTTGCACTGAAATTCAAACTATTATTTTTATTGTTTCCTTTATTAATAAATTTCAGGATTATCTCCCGTTTCTGATATCTAAGGGGAGCCGTGGTGGCCTGGTGGTAATATCTCGTCTTCGGAACTGAAGGGTTTCAAGCTTGAGACCCGATTCCACCGAAGAATCTTCGTGTAAGGATGTCTATTGCACGTTAAATCTGTCAGGCCAAATGTCCTCCCGCTGATGTGATGTGGTTTGGTGTGGAGAGGGGTGTGATAGCTCAGGTACTGTTCTCATCTTCTGACCACGGTTTAAAATTACGAGGTTCCGTTTCAAAATAGCTCTAATGTTGCTTTACAACGGGAAGTTAATATAACTATTCTAAACTAAACTTATATCTAAGGAAGAAAGATTCAATTTAATACCTTTGTCATTCACATGGCACATTAAGAAAATGAAGTTTCATTGTTAAGAGGGGTAGAACGCAGATAAGCTGAGCAATTTCGTTTAGAAAGTTGTGATTTTTGAGGGTTTGACTCTATAAAGTTTGTTTGTATCCATAATGAACATATTAGGTGTAATATGTACCTAAAGTAATTAGTAGTTTTAATTTAAGTCCTAATTTGATGCTTAAATGAAATTTCATGATTAGTACATACTATTTTGTTCCATAGATTTGACTCAAAATTTCCAGAACTATTATTCCTGTTGAATAAGCTGGTCACCAAAAGCCGCTAACGTATGACGAAACACTCTTGTGGCATAATTGAAATAAATACTAAATAAATGTATTTAAAGTTTTATAACAAGGGAAATTTGGCACTTAATAAATTAAGATCATGTACGAAATAGGGAAATAAATTTGTTATTAATAAAAAATTTTAGCATTGTTATAATTTTTTGCATAATTTTTTACAGAATGAGGTGAAACAAATGTATATTGGACTTAAAATAAGCCTAGTATAATATTAAAAAATTAGATAATATAAACAATTTTAATTTGTTTCTGAATATTCAGAGGATAGATATTGTAGTAAGAAATAAAATAATTGTTCTATAAATAAAAAAGTTATAAAATAATAACAAATTAATATATACCTATGATTAGTATAAAGCGAGATGAATTCCAAAAATTTCATAAATAGTCTAAGAACGTTTCAATATATCTAATTTTTTTTCAAGAATTTTGATTTAGAATATTTTTATCATTTTTTATTTTCTTTAACAAACTTGAAACCATTTTTATTCAAATTTCCATATTCAGATACAAAATAATTTTTTTTTTTAAATCACAAAAAAAATTCTTTGTTATTCTTTAGCAAAAAAAGAAGAAAAATGTTGATAACTACTGAATAAAAAATTAAGAATTGTCATTTTAATTTCGCACAGAACACAAAAGAATTTTGACAGCATTTTTAACTTCCGAAAATAGACTTTTACAATTCCTTTTTAAAATACGCTTCTTGGCTGAACTTTTTACAATATAATACTAAAATAAAAAAAAATAATAAAAATCATTTTCTTGAAAGGAGCTCCGTTCAAAAATTCCCTCAGAAGCAGTGTGCGATATTCGCCTTCTATTGTTGACAATATAATAAGAATAATCCTACCATGAATTTAGGGTTCTGTAAGTATGTCCATGGTCTTTTTTTCCTTTCATCGTCGTGAGAGATACAATAGAGAAAGGAAAATGATATGGTGTCGACCGTTGTCGACAGTAGGAAGCATCCGATGTAATCGATTATAATCCAGAAGCTACTGACGTTGGTGCTGGACCTGTCTTAACCTTATGATTCCTCTTCAGAAAAGTTTTTTCGGTCTTCATTTTTGGACGATGCTGTAATCTTCAACTGAAAATATTATGGCGTTAAAAGAAAACTTAAAGCACGATGTGTCTGGATTTTATTTAGGATTTTTTTTTATTTTATTCATAAAAGAAAGAGACGAAGATCTCTATGAAAAAGATGCAACTTAAAGTGACTTTTTTTATTCGTTTTTGTTTTCTTCGTTTGATATGTTCTTTAAAAAGTTAAGACACTTCTTTCTTAGCTGATTCCTTTTACCAAAATTCTATAAAACATAACTCAATCTGCTTTGTCTGTGCAGTAGAACTTCAATCATCCGAACTCCAAATATCCAAATGACAACTTTTCCGAATAACTTTTTTTTAATTAGAAAATTTGCGTTTTTTTTCTTATAAGGACAAATAAAGAAAGTAATACAATTGATACTAATCAGTATATTCAAACCATAAAATTTAAAACATTATATAAGTATAAAACATTTAAATAACTTTGTTTTTGTGATAATTAAAAGTTACATGTAACTAACAGCCTCAAATGGTCAATTGGTCCTCTTATAATGGTAGTCATGTGAATTGTCTTTATATCAATGAACAGGGCCATTTTACATTATAACTTGCATTAATTGGCAAAACAGGCCCAGTTTTTGAGGGTGGGAGCTCTATCAAGACTTAATATAGTTTGGGAGAAGCATTTGTTGGAGGAATATACGGATTTATCATATAGATTTGGCAAATGCCTATAGCCACTTAATTAAAAAGGGCTTACAAGTAATTTTATTTTCCCAGTTGCCAAAAAATAAATAAGAAAAAATACTGAAACATATTCATGCCAAAATATAAGAACATGTTGATACATTTTTTAAAATATAATCCCTCAGGTTCCATTCTATCTCATTACATTCACATAATAATTATAAAACTGAGCATTTGTTTTAATAATACTGTACGCAATGGATAATGGGAAGTCTTGAGTCAAAACAGATAAGTAAAAAACATTTAAATGAAAAACTGAAACTGGGAAAATCAATCGTGCTGAATTGTCAAAAAAAAAAAATAACCACCTTATTAAAAGAGGAGCTTCATATTGTCCATTGCCTAGGAGAGCAAGATTTCTAAATCCGTCACTCTCTATGGATCATGCGCTTTCAGAGAAAATAAAATTTAGCAAAATCAGTACTTTGGTTTTAGATGGGTGACTCTACCAAAGTTCATTTCCATATTTTTTGCATCAATGCTCAGTGACTGTGTTTTTTGAAAGTTCGCATAAAAATGGGGGTGGTTGTTGAAGGGGTGGCAAGAATTGATAACGTTTAATTACATAACTTTTCTTGGAAAATAAAAATTGATAATATCTGATTAGCTGCTGCTTATGTAAAACTCTGTAAATGTCTCCCTATATAACATGTAAAATTAAAAAGTTCTTGTTATCTGGTGTACGTGAATTCATATGAAAATTGGAAGGATTTGGTAGGTGGGTGGGTGACTTTGTCTCTAATAAAGACTAGCAATTAATATTGACAACAGAATCGAAGAATTATGCAGTTAGATACAAAATAAACCTGTTGAAATCAGAATTGTAATTGCAACTAGATGAACTCGAATTTCGAGTTTTCCAAAGTAGTTTAACTATATGAATAATAGATATGTGTTGTTCGTTGTTGTTTTCTGCTAAGAAATAACTTTTGATCTTACTATTATCATTTTGTTCTATTAGTCTCATAGTTTCGGATATAAATTAGTCCAATTGGAGCTAAGCAAAATTTTATTTATTCTGGAATCCTGATTCAAAGTCAAATAATCTCAATATTATTACAGAAATACAAGAAGTATTAAAACTTTTGCCACCAAATATTACGAATAAAGTAAATGCAACATTACAAAGTAAAAACTATTATTTTAATTGTAATCTCATTTTTTATTGCTCTTTAGATTGTAAGTTTCTGGGAAAAACTTTCATTAAATGTATTTGTACAGTAAAGCTAATTTTTGGACTGTAAAGTCCGCCAAACAACTTAATTTCGGTAAGTATTAATCCTCAAATGACATGATTAAATTTCATAAATAACGTAAATATGTTTTTTATCGCATAGTAAATAATTAAATAATGATGTATCATAAAATGGGATTCGCATATATCCAAACAGAACAGTGTGATAGAAATGGTTCATTCTGTATTCAGAGGGGTCTGAAACTCAAGGATTCATCAAAATGTCCAAGTAATATTTTTTAAAATTATTATGTCCACTAAACCTCTTAAGCCCTACAAATGCTCAAGTATACCATGATTATTAGATTATAAAATAAAGTTTTACGCATGTTAATGTAGCACTATTTCGATAAACTTGCAGGTGGGATCGAAGAAAGGCACATAAGAGACAATTTGGAATGTAGATGAGAAATTCCTTCATCTAAAGCTTGGACAGAATACAGATCTACTGATTTTATGTAATGACAGCGTGTCAAAATTGAATCACCTATCTTATAGAATTTTTGAAAAATATGTAGGAAGATAGAATTATAAAAAATGACTTTAGAAAGATCTAATGCTAAATAATTTATCTCATTTTGAAGAATTGTTTTCTTTTACTTCCAAGATAGTGAATAAAACCTTGTAAATTATCATTATATTGTCACAAAAGAAAGATATGCACAAAGTGTGGCTCAGAGTTAAAGTATGATCTGCATAGAATAAAAGTGGGGGGGGGAATTCGAATCCCTACCAAGGCGCATTAATTTAAAAGTTGAACTTCAATTTGAATTTCTCGTTATTTATTTGTTAATGTTCTAGAAGCTTTTAGAATTTTCAATAATCTTCTTTATGATTCTAGACCATTCTGTAAAGGTATAAATTCTGAGTTCCAGAAGCAGTGGAGTCAGTTCTTTCCCCGCATGTTAGTCGTTGCTTAAATAAACTTGATATAGTGTTACTTTGTGACTTGTTATTATTTGGATCTTCATGACAATATAATTTGACATTAATTGTCAAATATAAATTCTTAATCCGTTCATTATTTATTCATAAAAGATAGAAACATCTTTTACTTCTGCATAAACTTTAAAAGAACAAAATGTTCTTTCTTAAAAGCATAAACAAAATGGTGACAAGATATGTGAAACTCATTTTAACCCACTTGCATTTTAACCAGTCACTTTTGCAATCTCTGATTGCCTAGATTGCCTAGACAAAACGAAAAAAAAATCCCTCCCATGAAAAATGAAGCACTTTCATGAATAAATTTCCAGATGGCATGAATAAAAAAGTAGTTTTACAATGCGATGACACGCATGTTATGGATACAATGTTCCAGCTTTTAAGCTAAACGTAGAGAAAAAATCCCTCAAAGCGAAAGTGTTTCATAGAAATGGACTGAAAATAGCACAACATTTAGGATATGCTTATTTAAAAAGTGGAAACGCTTTTTCTGTGGGAATGTAAAATAGCCTTAAATAGTAACACAGAGAAAGAAATTGGAACTTGGAATAAAAACGGAATCTTTATTTTATTTATTTATTTTTTCGAATATGTTCACTTTTTCTTGTGAGATTTTGGAAGATGAAGTGTTTTCAATTAAATAAAATCTGACGAATGTATTTTAAGATTTCCTTTGAATTTTTTGAAGAAATTCTATTTTGGAAAGAGTGTTGAATGGAAATTATGTTCCGATTAGATTAAATAAAGTTTTCAAAAAATAAGATGAATCGATTTAAAACGAATTATTCTCTTTTAAAAGTTTTCTATTATTTACTTTTTTATTCAAAAATTAAGTTTGTAAAAAATTTATATTAAAGTCAATAAAAGATTCTGTGGCATAATGTGCTAGCAGATAAGAGAATTTAAGAGAGATTTTCAAAATAAAAATTATTAATACTTTATTTTCAGATCAAAATATATCATTGGACATAAGAAATTAAAATAGGAAATTGTGAACATTTCAGGATAAGAAAAAAATTATTAGTATTCAAAAAACGAAAAATTCGGGAAGTAAAAAGGATAAATTTAATTCTATAATTCTTTACTGTACATTTTGAAATTTATCATTATTTATAATATGATTGTGGAAAACTCGTTTTAATAGTTGTGGGATTAGAAGTTCAACAAGTTTGCTACATATAAAAACACTTTATTTCCCTAAAAATTCAAGGAACATGGAAAATAAAAAGCAACTAAGGTGTATACGACACAGCATTTATGAAAACATCATCAGTAAAAGCTGTTCAAGAGCCACAAAATAAAATTGTTCAGTGAGAACTCGCTTTTAATTCTCAACAACAGCAACAATAAAAAAAAGACTTCCATTAACTACTCGCTTGACCTCATCTCTATCCCTCAACTTTCTATAATTTCAGAGCCAAGCCAAAAAGGCTTTTTGATTGTATATTCACCTCTAATAGAAATATTGCCAAAATTCTAGCACTTACTGAAATCTTTTTGTCATCTAAATGGCCAAATTCGTTGACAATTCCCGACATGGTTACAAAATTTGTCGCCAAAGTTGGAGATCAATGATCTTACATTCATTCAGCAGTTAAATAAAATATCTTTAAAAGTCTCTTATTTACCATGAAACAAACTGAGCAGAGAAAACTGTATTCAGGTTCATCAAAATATTTTTACTTTCTCATTATTAGTATAAATAGCCACCTTTGGCGACCAGCAGGTACGAACGAAAGAATAGTTGCGTTTGCATTTAATTTAATCCTTTATACATAAAGTTCTATTCATGATTCTATCAACAAAATGATTTTAAGAAATAAATTGTTACGGACATAAAAATTGTGATATTTTAATAATCTTATATATGCTCTGTATATCTAACCACGCTAATGGAGCCAAATCTTATAACATCATACTATTATTAAAAGCATAACTTTAATCTAGTTTTTGTTTTTCTAGGCACTAGACATTACGTATATATTCTTCATGTTAACAACACGGATATTAAGCAGATTCACTCTTCCTTGATTTTCAACAGGATAAGGAAAATCACGAGATTAAATATTTAATGAAATAATGAAAACGGAATTCATATCAATGCAATAATTAAATCCTTTGCTTAATTTTTTTTAAAAATTGTGTAACTTCTAGAACAATTTACCATACTTACTATATTGGAAGGTACCGTCAAAGAGAAATCAAATTTAAACTTAAAATTTAGCGAATAAATTGGTGTAAAAATCAGTTTCGTGTCAAATATTATGATGAACAAACGTAAAAAATGTTCTCAAGTATAATTAAATAAATTCAAAAATTATCTAATAAATCTCTTCGTCCCACCTTTAAATTATATATGGACCAAATTTGGTCGTTGTAAGTCAAATATCTAACACATATGTACTTAGATAGGCACAAAAAAACATATTCGTCTTTAATATAAATAAAAATTGCTATCATGATTGAGAAAATATTTTTAGATTTTGAAATGGTGTTACATTTAATATTGTGAAATACTATTTTATAAATTTATTCCAAAAAGAATTATTTTTACTTGATTTTAATTAATTAAAACATTACTTGAAATATCAAAAATTGGTCCAGAGGAAAATTTCCTCCTTTCAAATTTTAGAGGCATTCTTATTGGACAGCTCTAAGTAAATCAGTTTGGTATGCATTCATCTTTATTATAAGTAGGAATAGAAACTAATAATTTGTTTCTCATTAATTACTGTTTATTAGAATGTTAAAATTTAAACATGCTTGGTTAAAATGAACCTTCAAATTTTGATTTCCATACAAATACCAGTTTAATTCAATTCACAATTTCTATTTTGGCTCATAACAATTCTATAATTATATACTTATTGTTCTGTTGCTAATACAAAGAATTAAAAGAATGAAATAGATCAAAATGAAGTAACAAATATACAGAAATTCAAAATAGAGAATTTCTCCACACGCTGATAGTTAGATTTCGTTAATCACTTTCCTTAATAGGTAGATTTGTTTATAATGTTCTTTCAATGTATGCATAATGTTCTTTCGTCAATGTACTGATTTTGTATGTGGTCAAAACCGACTCCAGATCAATTTATAATTAATTTTGAATCTACTAAGAATTTAAAAGTTGAATGCTGTATTACAGTGGCACTCATTGTTCCCCCTTCCCTCCCACTAAACATATAAATGCAGTGTTTTCTTCTAATTTATTGAATTTTGTTTTCTTTTTGCGATTGAATTCAACATTGAAACTTGATACCTCGAAATTGATTCTGCCTCAGTTTGGCTTATACTAGCCAAGGTCATTATCAGAGAGATTCCATATGTATTTCAAATTAATAGTTATTACTATATTAATTTTAGAAACGCATTACATCCGATTTCCTTTGAGATTCCATTATGACAGCAATTTAATGTATCTATCTAGGAATACAACTGCACTTTTAGTGACTATCCTGTCGAACATTCCCTCCTAACATCACTAAATACATTTCTCCAGTTATATATTTTGATTTTTATGATGGTTCCTACCAATATCCTTTATAGCATTATTAAATGCATCCATCTACTACTGCATCTACACTAAGTATATCCATCTAGTTATGTACCAACTCTTCTAATAATGACTTCTTCAAGGATATCCATTGGAATCGTTAAGTGTATACACGTAATAATACATTTGCACTTCTAATAACTAATTCTCAAACAGGTGTATTCGAGAATGCTTTGCGACATGTGCGCATCTGTTGAAACATGCAGCTGTTAAACTTAAAACAAAGTCCTCCGATCACAATTTTGTGCCATTTTTATCATCTAGTACTAACATGGGGATTTTTCTTTTCCTAGATATCTATATAATTTGCATTCATTTATATATAATCTACATTCACTAAAATATCTAAAGTTATTTAGGATATGTTTCTAAATATAACCTCCTTGTAAGTTTTTTTTTTCAGTTTCTAGTATGAGAAATGAGCAAAAATAATTGTAATCCTCAAAAATTCAAACACAAAATTTTAACGAAACTCCACATTTCAAACCCCTTTGAATCAGAAAAATAAATTTTTATAATTATGTCTGTCTTTGAACACATTAATTCAGTCACGTTTTGAATCAGATGTGTTAGATTTGATAACTGGTCTTTATATAAAATTTGAGAATTCCTATCAAATTTTGAGGAAATCCATTTAAAAGAAATCTCCCTTGTTGGTTATTGAAATATAAGACAACCCAAGAAATACGAAACGAAGAGGACAGATAAATTTAGCACATATGTTTAGCATCTAAAGTGTAGACATTTCAATTTGGGAACAAAATCTGTCCAGAAGTTATTACTCTGTCGGTCTATACTTTCACAAGCGTGTAAATATTGTAATTCAAAAACGCAGTGACTTAAATATATAAAATTTTGTGACTGCAATTTAAGATCTACATCCCTTTTTATTTTTATAATTACAGATCAACATTTTAATAGATAAGACATTTTTTTTTTTACTTTTTTTGTAGTTTCTTATTTATTCACAGATATAGCCGCCATTTGCATTTAAGAACGTGATAAAACGCTCTGATTTTGAATGTGTTAATATTTTGTAATATCTTCCTTTTTTCTCTATGATAAATATTGAAAGTTTAAAATGCTCTAATTAAAACAATAAATTAAATTTTAGCTAAAACAGTAAATCATTTCCGAGGAAAGTTTTCAATCTCTGGTTTATTGTACGGTAATTTTTATCACAATTTTTTCTTTAATTTTGATCTGTAAAAATTGCTAAAAATGTGTTAAATGCATTGACAATTACTAGATAAATTGTCAAAAAAGGGTGATCTTATTTAAAATTCTAAAGAACAAGTAATTATTTTATTGATTATAATAATTAAATGAATATTTATGCTAGAACCAAGTTATTCGAATGATAGCACTAAAATTATGCCTTTTATTCAAACATTACTCTAATTCATTAAATGCTCTTGAATATAAACAAAAATTGATTTGATGGTCGGTCGTTAAATAATTCAATTAGTGTAAAAATTATTAATTAAAGGAAGTCATCATTTCACTATTGTAATTTCAAAATTTTACACATCATCGTACTGGTTGATTTCTCGGATCCTACTAAAGCTTTATACCTCTAGAGGAAGCTTCAGTAGCCTTGAAGTATCACATGTTTAATCACATAGAAGTGGTTTTTATTTTTTATTTTCCATCTGTCTTTGGTTTCTTGAATAAAAAATTATTCTTCTAGCTTACATTTTTTTAACAAAATCTTTAACAGTTTGAACAACAGAAATATTTTTATTTTAATTACCTTCTGTATTTATTATTTATGCGGGCGTCCTCGCTTATGGGTAGCGTGTCTTCCCCATGATCCGGGCCTCCCAAGTTCCAATTCTGGTTCTGACATGGTTGCCCTTCCGTATGTTATATCTGTGAGATGTGTGAAGAAGTCCCCCTGTAAAAAGGAGTTTTGTAATCGAATGTGTGAGCTTATCATCTTCATATGAGCTGGAAGCCAGACTTCTACCTTCTGGTGCTCAGAGGTATTTACCGCCAAAAGCTACTGAATCCCTTTTCCATGTTAACATGGACACGACATCATCATTTAATATTTATTAATTGACGAAATATATGGTCAAAATATTAGTCTTTTATTGAGAGTCTGGCATTTTTGTTATATTCTATCAAGTAATCTATAGCGGAGAGTTTTTACGGGGAGATAGAGGTAGAGCGAATAATTTTAGTATGCATTTAATAGTAGATGAAAATAAAATTTATATTTTAGATCCAATATTTTAAAACCAACAGAAACCAAAATTTGAATTGTAACTATAACAAAAAAATATGCCGAAATTTTACTTATTTGAATAGTTGTGTTTACGTGCGTAAGAAGTATCAAAATTCAGACAATTCATTCCATGCTGAATTTTTTTCAAAATGTAATGCAAAATTTACATTTTAGATACTAAATACATGCCATCTGTCAAGCCCCTTCCGACTTCTAGTTATCGGGTTCACTTATATGCAAACAAACAAAATCTATTTAATGTATTTCGTTCAAAATCTGAATCTACAAATGTAGTGTTAGTGCTAAAATTATATATAGGTATTCATAAATCAAACTCAAAACATGTTTGAATTATTTTGTTCAAAATCACATTTTTTTCATCTTAACATTAGAAATAATCTGTAAAAGTATTTATCTCAAGCAAACATGTTCAATCTATATTTTTCCAACAGTATTGTAATTCAACAATAATGCAATTCATTTAAATAATAATTCAATAGATATTAAATCATTAATACTTAAATGGTTTAAATATAGTTATTTGTTGTTGCTGTTGTTTTGAAAGACATATTCGGTTGGTAATACAAATGAAATTGAAAACTAAAAGTTCATAAAAGTGCGTAAATGTGATAATTAAAAACTCGATTTGAAATTAGTAATATAATTTTAAATTTACAATTTTAGCTATTTACAATTTTTCCATGTTAGACGGTTGGACAAAAAGGCCCACTGGATGTTCCGGTGTGAATATATTAATCGCTTTCTAGAAATTAATTACCAAAGATTTCACTCTAATAATTTCTTTCTTAATTATTGTTCACCAACAACATGCATTTAATAATACATAAGTGTGTTTATTAAATAGCACATGAGAAAATTTTGGGGAGACAAGAGGAGATTTTGGTTAGATCCAGATTTTCTGTGACAATAATATAAAGATTTATGTGTATGTTTCTGTTTGGAAATGCGTCTCCATTGAATAAAAAGAAACCCTTTACTGAAATTTTTCTATCATCGAGTTATATACACATTCTTTAAACGCGCTTTCGGATCTCTCTATCTGAAATGTAGAGATTCATAAAGATATCGGATTCAAAATTTTTGCCGATTCTCTTTCATACAAACACAGAAAAATATTCCAGAATACAAAATATCTTGGGAATTTCTCTATTTTGTAGATAAGAATTGTATGCACCGAGAGAATTTTAAAATTTGATTCATAAAAACTCATTTTTCGTATAAAATTGTCTGAACATAAGTGAATTAACATAGTGCAAGAATACCATCAAAAAATGATTTTATTGCTAAGAAGTATAAAAATTAAAATTAAAACAAGCTTTTTAGAAACGTTTGATAGTATCATGTTTGTTAATCAGATTTTGAAACTTAAAAATTTACAGTTTCGATCAATTTTTTTTT
>JAPMOQ010039254.1:837519-850654 GCA_026543055.1 Argiope trifasciata
CTAGTTATGGAATTCCTTTACACTGGCGGATTTTTTTCTCTGGAATTCTCTCTTAAGAGCATCATTGGTAGGATTTTTTTTCTCCTTTTATGTAAAAGTTACTTGATTTTTCAATTGAAAGAGTGAGATTTTTTTTTTCACGTTCCCAATGCTTCAATGGCGTTTTTTGAAGATTGAATTTTTTTTTCATCATTTTACTTTATTTTTCGAGACTGAGGTCGTTTTATTTATCGTTTCAATTTCTTAAGTTGGCAGAGCAACGTAGCAGCATAGCTTTCCTTTTTGGGATCTGTGACACCTGAATTTTTTTGCCGTTCCCCCAGAGAGACGTTTTTGACCTAGTTTTTGGAAATGATAGATTAGATAGTGAATTTCCTTAAGCTTTATAAGAATTTAATGAAACATGCGTATTTAAGCAATGATATCAATTCCAATCTTTAATTTTATTTATTACAGGCAGATATTTATTCCATATCTCAAAACAAATACATTTTCCTCAAAAATATCTTAAATAAGTATCTATAAATTTACAATGACTTTTTTCATTTATTGCTGGAAAATGTTTATTTCTGATCTCAAAGCAAATAAATTAATAGAAATATCACAAATTAACGTCTGTATAATTTTTGCAATGATATCTTACCTGTATTGCAGGGAGATATTACATATCTTGAACCAAAAATATTAAACTCATAGAAATATGCATCTATATTGATTTTTTGCAATTATTACAGAGAAATACAAATTAATCATTTCAAAATAAATAAATAAAAGTCGTATAATTATAATAAATGAATGACAACATTTATAATGAGTTATTACAATTATTAGAAAAAGGTATTTATTATTTATCTCAAAACAAACATTATAAACATTTACACATCTACAATGATTTATTTATACACTTTGACAGAAAGATACCTCTTACTTCTCTCTGAACAACAATCTTGGAAATGTAAATAAACATCAATAACATGTCACAAATGTAAAATTATTTATTTTGAAATCAAATAGAAGTTCTTAGCTCTCAGCATCCTTGCATATTTACACAATAAAGAGAACTTTATGTGGAATTTTCTAGTACAGAAAGGAAGTTCTGTTATGTAGTTTTAATCTCATACTTTTAGTCAACTAAATCCACAGTTTGACAGTAGTTTACAATTTTCGCACTAAGACTACGTATTATTTGTCATGTTTGTCATATTTTCTATAATATTTACAATTAAACACGGATGCACAATCCTAATGTAAACATCTTGCTCTAGCACAATAAATATTTGTTGTGTTTCTGAATTTCTCTTTCGGACTTGAAGTATTCTCTGACAAAGAATCAATTAATGCGGAGTAACCGCATTAATTGATTCTTTGGCATCTCTCAACCAAACACGAAAACTGAAGACGAATCTGTCTTATTTTTAATTCAAACAATTGTGCTTACAAAATATTTGCGATGTTTATTTTAGTAACTATGCTTTATTAGCAGCATTTAGCAAACATAGATGCAGAATCTTACTGTAAACATCATGCTTTAACTCAATAAATTCTTGAAGGATTTTGAATTTTTCTATCACCTTTAACATATTATCTAGAGTAACCACATTAATTACTTCATCGTCATCACTCAGCAAAGCGAGAATACTACAAAAAAATTGAGAACGTATCTATCTTAATTTTAATAAACAATTGCACTCAGAAAAAAATGTGTGTAGTTTATTTTACTAACCATATTTGACAAGAAACCTTTAACAGACAACTTGTTATCCCTGTATATTGGTTTTTTTGGCTATTAAACCGTATATATACATGTTGCCCACTGTCAGCGATTTGAGCTGAGTGAGAGTCTCTTGTGTTTTTAGTAGAGCCAACTAGGTGTAAGAGTGTTAATGAGATACTGCATGCGTCACATTCACTTGCACAACCCCTTTTCACAGGGAAGCACATTCACACACCGCACAGATAGAGCAAACTATGTGGACCTGGGTGTCCTGGACTCGAAACCTGATCACCAGATAGACGCGCTCCCCCTATGCTGGGAAGCCAGCATAATTAATTTCAGCCAGCAAATTTGTATTACTAAAAAGGTTATTATTTGAGGTTTAATTTATTTTAAAAATAATTTTTTGTGATAATATTTATAATGTATAGATGAAAAATATTTTTTTAAAACTGCCTATTTTGGGCTTAAATAGTTAATTTGTCCTCTTGAAGAGCAGGTATGCCAGATTTATTGAGTATCACTCAAAAACTATAGATTTCTATTAAAAGCTTATAACAAACATTCAACATTTTAAAATCGCATAAAAATCCAAAAAAACTAATCGATGGTTGTTTGGTGAGAAATCTAATAGGCTGAACATCAAAGAAAAAGAATTATTCTACACGAAATCAAGATATGCAAGTAGTAATGCTTAGATGAAACATACATAAAATAACATTTTTAGCAAATAATAACTCATAAGTATAAAATTGTTGTTATACTGTTAGAACAGTGCAAAGCTTGAAGACAGAATCCGTTAAAGACTTCTTGCTTGAATTCAATTCAACTTTCAAAGGATTTACTCTTGATTGACTTCTGATTCTTATTTGTGTGGTTTTGCTTTTTTATGTTCAGCCACAAAGCGTTAAATGTTCTAGAACAAGAAATGGAACTCGAACTCTAAGGAAATTATAGCAAGGGTCCTCGAATATCTGAGAACTTTCATTTTTGTCGCCAAAGCATCTGTATTCATGACAAAGTTGCTAAATAATTGCCAAATTTGCAGACAACAGATCATTGACACGGCATCTTTTCAGTTCCGTTGCTATATCAATGATACTTTCTTCTTTCCCCTTGAGATTCACTGTATATTTAAGAGTTATTATGAATTCATGATAATATATATTATTTTGTATTCTATTTTATGAACCATGAACAAATAATTGCTACGAATTTCTTTGTGTACCTGTATATAGAGTGATTAAACTTCTAAAGTTTATTACAATTGCTTTTAAATTGCATAATATCTCCTAAAAACCTTTCTGCCTCGAAGGATTTAATCGTAAAGCATAAAAGACACAGTCTAGATGTCCTGCATAATCTCTTGTAAGAACTTTAATAGTTTTCGAAAGAACGATCAATAGCGTAATAAAATCTTGACATCGTTTCGTCGTATTTCAGACTGGATTTCATTGTCTATTATAGAGTACCATGTTGAACCATAAAATTATTATTACTTTGCTTACTATTTTTCTCTAAAAGTGAATAAAAATATCAAAGGGTTATCATTTAGAATAGTATATTTTTTGAATTAATGTGTGTAAAAAGTAATGAGTAGAGGTGATTACCCTGTCGTATAAATTTTGATTTTGGTTCTTTTTAACATATAATTTGATTAATGGTATTTTTTAGAGAAAATTAATCTTAAGGAATGGACCCAATTTTTATAAAGTTTATTTTCAAAACTACTGTACATATTACAATAAGAAATACATGAATTTAAAGAAAAATATATCAAGTTTTTTTCCAGTTATAAATGTCTGATGTGTGACCCTCTTGTTACACGGCATACGTCCAATCCCTAATCCAGTTCATTCCAAAATATTTGTAGCATCACTTTGTCAATGGTTCTGAATGCTGCACCAATGCGTGTTCTTTAAATTCTGTCAGTGATTTTGACACTGGTGTTACGAAACCGCTGTCTTGTCTCAAAGGTTTCTTTTTGTGGGGATCATGTCGAAGATAAAAGACAAAAAAAATTCTTCTAAATATTTGGAAATTGAATTAGAGATTGGACGTACACCGTGTAACAAGAGGATGATATATCGGACATTTGTAACAGAAAAAAAACTTGGTATATTTATCTTTAAATTAATTTACTGCTTATTATTATTATTGTTCAGTAATTTCGAAAATATGATTTTTTTAATTCGTATCCATCAATTCTACTCACCCTATATCATGAAACCGAAAGTTTAAAAGCACATATTGTCACTTTGAAAATTTCCTATTAATAATTATAAATTTCTTTGTAAGAAATTAATATAGATCGAATACTAATCTTTGATTTGAAAAAAGTCCTTTTTTTTTCTTTAAAGTAATTTTTCAAACTGAATAATACTCGAAACAGTTAATAATGCAGACTTAGAGCATTTTAAACTGAAATCAATTCAATAATTGGTAAATTGAACATGCATGGGAATCTTTGAGATAACTCTATAATTTGGCTAGTTTTTGTGTAGTTTTTCTTTTCATTAAATAGAGGCGCATGTTCAAATGAAAATTAACATATTAATCTTTATATTATAGTCACTGAAAATCTTGTACAAACTAGTGGAAAGGGTGTATAATTTTTAAAGTATGTTGTTGTTAAAGAATAGTTAAGAATGAACTTATTAGCTTTAAATCTTTGGCAATAAATCGCTAGAATGATTAATATACATACACCAGAACATTCAGAGGGTCATTTTGTCCAACTGACTGACATAGAGCTAAAATTGCAAATTTAAGATTACGTTACAAATTTAAAATTGAGTTTTTTAGTTATCGCATTTACACACTTTTATGAACTTTTAGTTTTCAATTTCATTTGGATTACAAACAGATGAATGATTCAAAAAATTCAATGAATGAAAAAATGAATTCAAAAAATGATTCAAATAACTATATTAAAACAATTTAAGTATGAATTATTTTATATCTATGGAATTATTATTGAAATGAATTGTATATATTGTTGAATTACAATGCTATTGGAAATATATAGATCGCACATGTTTGTTTAAGATAAATATTTTTACGGATTAAGATGTCTATCAGTCCAATGAATTCCAATTCGTTTTCATATATTTTTGTTACTTGTTTTATACTGAAATTAATTGAAACTATAGTTCTCTACACTTATCAGAAATAACAATGAAATCTTCAACTGAATTACTAATGAACTTAATAAAATGATGAAAGTCTGACGTGCTCGTATAAATTCATCGCAAATTACAACAATTCGAGAATGTATTGTTGCCATAAATTAAATGCAATATCAAATAATATTTTTATTAATTTTTTAATTTTTTTTATTAAGTGCAATATTGATTTTTTAAATATCAATTTAAATGCAATATCGATCTACAGTAGGAATTTTCCTTCTTTAAAATCAACTTTTCTCAATGAGTAATTTTTTATTTTTTCCTTCTTTCCTTGATCTGAAAAACTGAAAAAGCGCAAGTTTTTTTTAAATAATATTTTGCAATAATCAAGACCAGAATTAAAGAAAAATCTTAGTATATTTTTAATGTTAGAAGTGAAATTTGAGATTTTGTCCCATTTTCAATGTAAATTGCAACCTATTATCTTATGTAAATTTAAGAAATTTAATTTATTCACTATTATGCTCTATATCAATGAAAAATTTAACCAATTATCTAATTGTCTTTAACCATCTAAAGCCTAATTTAATTAAAGATAATTGGCGCATTGCCTTTAATTTGTTTTTCTGCGATTTTCTTTCTTTTGTGAGCAAGCGAGTAATGCTATAATGATCAAGATTTAAAGAAATTGAAACAGATTCATAATATCGTTCTATATTCTTTCACTAAGATAAAGAATAAGTGAAAATCAAAAGAGATTTCTGTGATTGCTATTTCCGCTTAAATATCTCCACTCTCCAAACAATGCTGAAACAATTATGTTAAACTATTATGTTGGTAAAATTTTGTTTTATAAATAAAAAGCTTCAAAATTCCTCATATATCAAAGAGAATTTCCACAGTAGTCATTGATCAAAATTCTTAACCAACGAAATAATTTTATTAAAATTTTATATTGCAGAAAACTATCAAAACTTATATTAAATTCTTTGGTGATTATTAAATTCATTTGACAGCTTTTCTAAGATTTCAAAGCGTAACACAAACTCTCTCATCAATTATTGGGATTCTGTAGTTATTTATCAAAAACTTTTAAGAGATATTTGATGGAAAATGTTAACGTTTGATGGAGCATCTGTTATAAAATATCTTTAATAAAAGGAAGAAGTCGAATTCTTTATCAAATAAAATTATTAATTTAATGTTTTGAATAAATATAAAAATTACTTTAACATATTTGTGTACTGGAGATTCAAATATTTTTTTTAAAAATTCATATTTTTTGAACTCATAAATATATGATAGTACAAATAAGTCTTATTTTTATCGAATTTTTTTTATTTAATATTGCGATAACATAATAGATGTATTTAAGGTTTGAGACTAAGTTCGGAATGAAATGTTTGAAAAACATTCGAAAGTAGTTATTATTATTTTTTGTATATTTTCATTAAAAAATGGAAGAAAAAGTTTTGAAAACAAAATATATAAGTAAGCATCAAAAACAATTTAAAAAGTGCAACAAAATTAACTTTTTGAGCTGATAAAAGAGGTATAAAACAAAAATAATTCAACTTATAAGTTTCTCAAATGGTTTTCTTAAAATTTTGCACATGGCTTAAGAGATATTTTACTTAGTTCGTGAACTAAAAGCTAGTATTTCTATAGTAGTAGCTAGTATATATATAGCTAGTATATATATATAGTATATATATAGTATAGCTAGTATTTCATTCTCTAAATATTGGGGTCCGACTAATAAATAGCATGAAATTCCCAATTTTTCACACTATGAAATATCAAAAAATATATAAAATATTTCCAAATCAATGAATTACTTATTCTCTTGTTTATAAACTGCAGAACATACTGTAGCATTGTTATACTGTATTTGTACAAAAACTATGCATCTGATTTTAATTTATCAGGAGTTTCAAAAGATGATTCTGTCAAAGAAAGTAATTTGAGAAAATAACATCTAAAAATGTGAAACAGCACATTAAAACATAAATATGAGAACAAATGTAAAGTAAAAGTTTTATTTAAAAAACTTGTTTCAACTAAGATTATTTTTTGAATATTCATAATTTCGAAATAATCTATTTTAAAAATATCTTTAATGCTACGTGGAATTAGTTCAACGCTTAATTTATGTTAAAGTAGCTATTATTCTAATGATCCAAATAATTATGCCAGGTTAAGTGATAACCGACCTACGATAATAAGTTCCATAAATAATTTCAATATTTCAATATTCGATTCAGTTATAGCAAGCAATAAATAAGTGATATTTTTCAGGAAGGAGTTATGTTTCTTTGGATAACTATAAGTGATGACTGGTTTATATTATTTTGAAGTCCGTGGCGTATTAAGTCTGGCCTCTTATTTAAAGTCATGCTACAGCATGTATAATAACGAATAATATTTTTTAGATATATATCTTTCCACGTTCCAGAAAGTCTATAGAAATTATCCTTCAGTGATACTATAGAAATATCACCATCAATTTATAGCATAACTTAACAAAATTCGGTTTCTTCCATTCAAAAAAGGATAATGCTTGCATTCAGGATTTAGCTGAAAAATCCAGAGTTAGTAATTTTTTTTGACTTGCCCATAAAATAGAAAATGCAATTTAGGCAATAAATTGGGGAAGTACGATTTTATTCTTTAGTGTTATTACTTTTTCAATTCAAGAAAGTCTTTGAAAAACAAATGTCAGTCATTCAAAAATCTGTAACCATCGATTTCTTACATTATCTACGAAATCATGGCTGCTTTAGATTTTGAGATCCTGAATGCTTTCTACCAGGAATTGATTAGAGGATATAAATCACTCCCTTCTGATCTAATAGAGTGCAACATTGATAATCTTATTACTTTCGCAACTGAAAATAAAAACTGGTGCAATTGTAAATAAGCAGTGATTTTACCTTCAAGAGTTTCATATCTTTTATTATTTATATGATAGAGATTTTTAGAATGCTCATTATATATTTATTATTTATGTATATAAATAATTACTTTATCACTAGAAAAAAATAAACACTTGAGAATTTATCACTACAATGGAAAAATGATACCGAATTAAGATACTCAAAAACAAAATATATGCAATTACTGTTTCACTATTTGAATATTACTGTACTTCAATTAGTAGCGTCATTGTAATGATTTCAATGAAATGTTTCATATAAGATACCTATTGTTTAATATAAGATTAGCTTCTTAACTTAATTAAGAGAGAAAAATTACAGAATGCACAGTTATCTATTTCAAATACATTTTATATAATTTTTAATACACATATGATAAAAACCTTGATTAATTTAATGTTTAATTTGGCTTCGTTTAAAAAAATATCTATGTTTAGCATGATGAATTAGATGAGAAGCTTGTTTAAGAAAGGTAGATATGACAGCAAGTACAATTAGAGGTTTAAAATACATTTTATTTAGCACTCAAAGAAGATACATGCCAGAATTAAATCGATTCTAGGTACAATATTAAACGCCTTGTTAAAAAATGATCAAGTTGTGTACTTCAAACTACATCGCCCTCTGAACTTTCATAACAGTTATAGTGAAGTTATTTGGCTAATGGCGACAGAGTGAGTATGTCAGAATATTTAATGTGATTGAATTTTGAATTAGTGATCTTTCAATTCCAAACTAGAGATTCTACTATCATATGATCAAATTAAGATAGAAAAAAAAGTCTTAATTTTTTACTTTCTTGTATACTGAGTAAGAAAAAAGTTTGCAAAAGTTAAAAAACTCGAACTAGAAATTTGACAAATCTCTGAGTTTCAGACTTCCCTGAGTTTGAATAGCACTGTTTTGAAAAATGTCTGTACGTCTATCTCTGACAGAGATCATTCAAAAAACTTTTGAACTAGACAATTGAAATTCGGTATATGGTATGTCACTCAACTTCTAGATTTCTTTCAAATTTTGAGTCAAATCTATTCCGAGACAGTACGCATGCCCGGCTGTTCGAATAAAAATTAACACGATAATTATGAAATGAAGAGCGCTAGATAAATAAAATTCGGTTCAGAAATTTAACATCTATAATGTAAGATACCTGTCAATGTTTGTACGAAATTCAAACAGCGGGTTTACTGTCTGTCAGTCTATACTTCCGGAAATAGGTAAAAGCGATGATTCAAATATGCAATGACTATGATATATCATATTATATGTGCAATGCGATGACTATGACTACAAGTGCAAGTCAAATCTTTATTTCAATCAATTGAGAGCGTGTCTAAAGCAAAAATACGATTTTTTTGGATACTACCAACAAGTGCCAGATATTTATTGACAAATAACGCATCGAATATGGCGCAAAAGTTTAAATAAAAAGGTTAGATTCACGCCAAAAATTT
Organism: Argiope trifasciata; assembly: GCA_026543055.1. Taxonomy (NCBI): domain Eukaryota; kingdom Metazoa; phylum Arthropoda; class Arachnida; order Araneae; family Araneidae; genus Argiope; species Argiope trifasciata. Next base: position 846,752 of record JAPMOQ010039254.1, read on the forward strand.
ATATTTTGTAACTATTATACGCCATTACTATATAAAGCTTTTCCTTGCAGTAACAAGTTTATTAGAGTATGCGAAAAGGTTTTGTGGATAATACTACAGATGATTTGTTAACATTCTCAACTTTGTCAGTTATTTATCAAGAATGTTAAATGTTTTGTATTGTTTGACAATGGATTTTAAAACCCTCGACGCTTAAGCGCATGCATTAAGATGGATATAAATTGACAAAAGGAGAGTAAGAGGAAGGATGAAAGGAGGAGATGTCTACATTTAACAATAAAATACTCGCAGACTGAATCAAAATAATAAGATAGAAATTACACGATATTCACATTGAAAAAAAGTGAATAAAAAAGTATCTAATAGGGAGAAAATCAAGGTCAAAGAATGATGAATAACTCCGGAAATATGGTCATCCTTCCGTGTCTTTTCTCTTAATAATATAGAATCGTCGAAAAGTAATCATCTCAGAGTACCAAAACGAATAGTATATATGCAGAAAATTTTATTTGCATGATTCATGTAACGTTCTTAAGGTTCTTCACAGTTAATTAATTAATAATTAATATTGATGGGATATTTGATTTTATTATAATGCATTATTTGTTCATTTTGCAATAGATGTTATTTCTTCTGATTATAACTTTTATTGATGCAAACTATAGCTTCTGTAACTCTTATTGACGCAAAAATTTAATTATAATGTGCTCGTCTATTTTTTTCCCATTTCTTTTATTGAGTTGAAATGAACATTTTTATTGACCTTTCAGAAAGAAGTCAATGTGCTTTGAAATATCATAAAAGCAGTAATATCTAAAACCGATTTAAAGCGTAACGAGTATTTAGCTCTAAGTCTCAGTTCTGTACGATAACGATGAAAAGAACCCGAATCGGAAAAAGAATCATTACAGTTCTATAGTAAATAAATAAAACAATCAATGAAAGGGCAATTCCGGTAATAGGCAGAACCCCGACAGAAGCTACATTTTGCAGCTTTTAAAAACCATTCATACTGTTATTTTTTTTTCACTGCCTTTATGCCTCTGGTTGAATATCAGCTTTAGTGGCTTTAAAAGAAAAAAAATCAATATAAAAGGCGTTTCACATGTATCGGTATTAGAGAATCTAGACTTTACTGTGGGGTTAACACGAAATATTGCCCTCAATATTTTTTTTATTCTTTATTTTTAGCTGATAATGATACTTCCATTACTGAGAGGTGGGAGTTTTAGGCATTTCTTGCAACAAAACCGTAAGAAAAAGAAGTATTTTTTGCAGGATATAGATTGATTTTCTTTTTTTTTTTTTGTTTGCTTTTCTGTGTTTTCTTACTTTAATGGTCACATGATCCAAGGCTTATAAACTGCGATTTTTAAAAGGAAGGGGAAAAAAAAGAAAGAAAGGAAAAAGTTGTAAGAAGAGGAGAAAAAGATAAATGAAGGAAAGTTTTGGCGACAAAGATTTTTGTTGGTCGATTTATAGGGTTGGAATCTCGACCAGCTGAGGTCCAGACAAAATAGAACGGTCATTAGTTACGGTTTTGCTCTGGTAATATCCCCCTACATTTGGCGATTTATCATTTAAGACAAAAATTACTAACTTACACAAACTTGAAAAATTTTACTCGTTATAAATGAAAAGGGTTAAATAGTAAAGCTATTGATTAATTGAAAAAGTAATATTTTTAGTTTAAAAATAAATTCTTCACCAAAGTCAAAATTTATTAAATAAAAAAGAAAATAAACACTTAAATAAAAGATAAATATTCGATGACAATTAAAGGTTAAAATGCATAATATACAACTCTTTTTTACGACTTGTAACCTGCAATGTACCAAACGTCGCCAGCATTTTATGGAATGCTCCTCATTTTGAGACGAAGTATGAGATATTGGAATTATATACCTTCTCTAAGCTTTGAATATAATATCCAGGCATTTTACAGAATGATCATTCTGTAAAATACCTGAATATTATTTGAAAAGTGTTCTATTTATGCAAAGTTTGAAAAAAAGACCATAATGAAGATATTATTGTACAATTCACAAAAAAAATCCAATGCTCCTTTGAAAAAACAATGGAAGATTGTCATTAAAAAACTGTTATTCAAAATGCGTAAAAAAAGTATTTAAGTTATGCAAGTTGTAATTTTTTGAATATATTTTTAATCCTTTATGAATAGAAGTGCATTTTTTATTTTTAGAAAGTTAATTTTATTAAAAAAACAATTTTTAATTGAAAAAGCATTCAGAAATTAATACACAGATCTTATTTGAAGGGGCAGTCGATAAATAATGCAGTTCAAGGATTTCGTATTTAAACCCATTTGGATTCCTGATTTTTTTTTTTTTTTGGCTGAGGGGGGAGGGGATGGGACTGCGCAATTCTTTAAAAATCACTATTTATACACAACGTTAGCGAATAATTTCAAATATCTTATAATGGAAGCAAACTGATACAATATATTACATGATATTAATAGAATAAAAATCTGTAATAGTAAAAATTAACTGTGAAATAGGCGGGACGCAACTAAAAGTGTACTAATTGGAAATATCTGTAAAAATTGCTGGATTCAGCTGCATTTTTAAAACTTTAGTGTCCCAAAAAATTTACTAAATAGGGGTAATAGCACTAGAGGATTCCTTAAGAGTTTAGAATTAATAATTTTTTACAGCTCTGCATTTGACTTAAACAAAGCATTTATTTCAATTGGAAGTGCTTTTTTTTACCTAAAAGTTTAAAAATTAGTTATTGAGCCACAAATAGCGTGAGTACTTTGTAAATTAAAAAAGACCGTTTCCTCTTACAAATCATATTAAGTAGAAAATAAACTTTTTAAAAATTTAGCATTGGACATGATTCGAATTTCATTTACTTTTTTCTCTGGCTTTGCATTCATGAATATTTTATTAAGAGCAAAATATCATTGGATTTTACACAATAAAGTTACTTTGTCTCGTCACAATGTTTCGTTCACTTTTTTAGTTCAAAGTCCATTTTAATACTCTATGAATTCTAAGATAATTATTTTGAATTTTGATACTGTTAAGAAAAGAGATTAAACATGGCCTGATAAAAAATTATTATTGTTCCTTTTGGAGGATTAACATTCTAAATTTTAAATTTAATCCTTTGTCACTCGATGCTTCATTCAAAAGAAGTCAAGGAATGAAAAAGTCTGTCTTTATAACAGAATTCAATGACAAGGATAAAGTACTGAACACAACAGACTTCTTTCAACAGATATCTTTAGATTTATTGGAGAAAAAAAATATCTTCATTCGCTTTGTGAGTGAAAAAATATCCAATGTGTAGATTAATTTAGACTTAAATCTAGAAGTTAATTGATTCTTCAGCCACTATACAAATTTGCAACTTTAAATGCATGTGTAATATTAGATTTATTTTACCTGATTCTGTGGAATTCATTCTTTTAAAAGAAATCATGTCGTGGAGCAAATGACTTCTGTCGTAATTCCAGCCTTACTTGCGGCAGTTCTATTGCACTCATTACGGTTATAAAAGCGTTTTTCATTTCTTTTTCAGTAGTTTAACATTTGTGGGCCATTTCTGCTCCACACCATCATCCTCAACATAAATACTACAGTTCACAAGTGAAATTTTAATCATCTTTATTCATATCAGTCTTTGCAATTACTTTAGAAAACAGTCTAACTTGTGCAATAAAAATGCTGTAAGGCAAACACTATGTATTAAAAATTCATTTTTCCTGACTCACATCAGTTTCAGCAATTATTTTCTACAACAGTCAGACTACGAGGAAATTGTAGCAAAAAGGCTTTTGAGCAAACAACACGTTTTAAACAATCATGAAGAAAGTCTTAACACATATTTGAAATTGTACGTTATTACATAATCTTATAACTTTAAACAAATAAT
>JAPMOQ010039254.1:851054-861985 GCA_026543055.1 Argiope trifasciata
TAGGTAATTGAAAAATATACTTTTGTAATTTTTTTTTAACAATCTATTTATTTCTGTCATATTTCAGTCTTCGGTTTATATTTTGTCTATTCGAGAACCCTTATTTCACCATGGTAAAGCTGAGTTAAGTTCAAAAATATAAGTAATGATAGATAAATTATAAACCGAATACTGTAATATGGCAGATTTTTTACGAATGTTAAATTAAATGCATTTATGATTCTTTTTATTTAATTACCATTAATTACTTTAAATTACCATTTCATATGTAGATAGGTAATTGAAAAATATACTTTTGTAATTTTTTTTTAAAAAAATATTTATTTGTAATGTCCATTTTACAGGTGAGATTGAAAAATATTCATATGTAATCCCAATGTAGTTCTTTTCTAATATTTTCTACGAAAAAACTCGATTTTACAAATAGAAAAAAAGGGGGATTGCCGATTATAGTTTGTTTTTCCAGATATTTTAAGATTATTAATGAATCATATCAATATCCTATAAAGAAAGATAATAATAATAATTGTAATACTTGTCAAAGGCAGAAATAGAAATAACTTTCTCTCTTTTAAAATCAAACTCTTGCTTTTATAGCTATGTCTATAACATTGGAATCTATTTACATGCCCTTTGCACCAAATAGCCTGAAACACAGTTATTCCCAAATATGAGACCGATTTCAAATCTATGTAACTTTGTTGTTAACTTTCAGAAGAAAAAAAAGGCGTGGGGAAAGATCAGTCTACTTGCATGTACATGACCACAATAACTTGAAAAAAAGCAGTTTATAAGTTCGATGAAATTCAGTATCTGGTTTCATTACATTTATTGTTGTTCAATTTCAAATTTTGCATAAAATCGGAAAATAGGAATAGGCATTCTTTCACAATGTATACTAGATTATCTTCGTAATACAGCCAAGTGAAGCTATATTGTGAGAATAGCAAACACTTCTTATCAAGAACAATTAAAATTTGTTACATTGTATGAATTTGTAGTTTACTTTACTATACATAAAAGTAAATTCCGTTTTATTATCATAATTATAAATTTTATTTCAAAAGTCATACCTACAAATATAATCTTTTCTGTGATAGTTATAAATTCTTTTTTTATTTCTTATAATTCTATATTCTACTTTCCTATCTACAATTTTAAATTCTACTTTTATGAATTTAAATTATAAATAAAATTTTTTACTTTACTTAACAATATTAACCTTTACCTTACTAATTACAGCTTTGCTTTCACAAATATGAATTATGAATTTCATGCAAATTATGAATGAAATTTTATTTTTATATCTAAATATTAAAATATCAGTTTTATCTTATAACTGTAAGTGCAAATTCTGCTTGATTATCTACAATTGTATTTTGAAATAAAATTTTATTTTTGGCAATTGTCTCTGAAATCTTATTTTTTATATTACTATTTATAACTGCAAATTCTACTTAATAATCTACAAATCGAGCGAGGAAAATTTCTTTGAAATTTAATATATAACTCACAAAGTCAAGATTACAAGTAAATATGAAGTAGAATTCAAACTCCAGTTATACGGATCTTTAGGACGAAAAATGTAAAAATGTGTAAACGAAATCATGCCATATAAAAACAATTAAAAAGGCAAAACAAATAATTTTAAGAAAGAAACAATTTTATATTAGAGTAACTTTAATGAGGTATGTGATCTTGCAAATAAAAATAATATTTTTATAACCATTTAATTAAAGTATAATCATTTCTATTTTTATTCCTGAGAAATATTTTTTCCTTAAATTGACCGTACACTCTTTTATCTGATTTAGGTCTAAACTCAATTAACCCAGAAAATTAGAATCCGTGTATCAAAGGATCATTAATCTCTTAGGCCTAGTTTATCAGACACAAACAACTTTGTTCCATGTTTAGAATAAAAGAAAAAGAATACTCCAACTTAAATTTTCTATTTGAATTTATACTTGTAAGTGAATTTCCATCAACATTACCGAAAATAATATCAATTTCTAAAAAAAAAAATATTCTATTTTTATTTTATTTTATTAAAATTGATTATATCTGAACTTAAAAGAGAAAAAAAAACTACTTACTTCTCAATGTTTTTATTCCCTCCAAAGAGAAAAATAATTGGCCATAAGAGTCAAGAAGTCTTTTTTTTTACTTTATGAATTTTCAACTTTTATTTTTCAAAGAATTCAATGGCTTAAACGATATTTGAGGATTATTTTAATGGATGAATTTAAAAAAAAATGCTTTGTTATTGTTTTATACTCGACTTTTTTTTCTAGTCATCTGTGATGGAGAAAACGTTTAATTTTAAAAATATACAAATTTATTATTTACGCATTTCTTATTTTTGTTTCCATTTTTTGTTAACTATTTCCACTTTATAAATGTATTCTGAATGCAAGAATGTTTTTTATTTCAAATTTTAAGAGAATTTATAAAGTATATATTAAAAATAACAATACCGAAATGCATACTCATAAGACAATTGCAAATGAAATAAATGTTTTGATTTGCTTCGTTTTATTCCAGTAATCGCAGATATAAAAAGAATCCATTACTTTGATCTCAGCTAATTTAATTGAAAGCAAAGATTCAGCATATGGAGATTCATTCAATAGGTGTCATGAATATTTTTTGAAACATAATATTATCTCATATAATATTTGTCAGTGTAAAAACTATAAATAAAATTAATTATTTTCTTATTGTCATTATAATTATATTATTATTATTATTTTAATTATTATATTATTTTAATTATTATTATTATCATATTATTAGTTTAATTATATTAAAATATCTGATTTGTTGGGGGACCAATAGTGGCCTGTTTACTTACCGACCCTATAGTATCGATCTACAATCTAATGTATCAATTTACATTTTTATAACCTTATTTTTTTACATTTTTACATAACTTGATTTTATGATCATTTTTTTTACATTTTTATTACTTATTGAAGTTGTTAAAAATTTAGGTTAATTTCATCTTTGATATTTCATGAAATTGTCCATTAATTGTTTTTTATTACTTATGACTACATGTTTATTATTGTATACAAATTTAATTTTAATTTAATTCTATTTAAATAAATGTTTGTTGTGTATAAATGCCTCAATAAAAAAGTTTTCATAATAAAAACGGAAAGAAATGGACCGATAATATTTGACAATGTATTAACATTATCTAAATATTTTATAATTCATCGAATTCATATTTTTTAACTTATTTGTTTTCCAACCAGACTAATAACATTAATAGGCCTAGTTGCGGCCCTTTCTTAGTACAATAGTAATAGGCTGTTTTCATGTCTGCTTAATCTGAAAATCACTACTAGCGACAAAATAGTTCACAAGGAATATTGGCTTAGTTTAATTTCTTTTAATTTCCTTATGCATGCCGTTTTTATCAAGATTTCCACAAATTATTTTTGAATATCAATTTGTCGTACGCTTTGTGTCGTGTGTTATTTTAACAGCCTCATTTTTTTTTTTGGTTAATTGTATTTCCTAATGGAATCAAATTTCCTGACATCACAGTTCTATTAAAATATAGCTGTGTGTGTGTAATCTATTTATTAATTTCTTTCTTTTTTTAATAAAACGTCATTATTCATCAAAACTGTACAGAAAATAAAATAACTTTGCTTTAACTTCCAGGAATAGAAGAAATAAAAGCTGTTTAATGTTAATGAATGAAAGAATGAAAACAGTTTGAATTTCATTCCATCAATGGTTAAAAATCAATCCAAATTACCTTTTTTTTAACTTAGAAAAAATTATTCAAGTAACTTGTTTTTGTAATAAAAGCATAAGATTTGAAATTTTAAAACTGCATAAAACATTGTTTTGTTCCTTAATACTTCTGAAATTTATTCGGGAAAATTCCAAAATCATACTTAATTTCCAACTGATAAGAATCCAAATTAAAATTTCAAAAAAAATTACACATAGTTGTACCTTTTTATTTTTACCAAAATTGGTACATTCAAGTGAAACGGTGAGTTTTACAGAACATCAAATGTACAGATATAAAAGCACACAGAAAAATAAGACATTTAATTTAGTTTCGTAAAAAAATTAAAATTTAAATCTATGTGAAAATTATTTTGTGTTGAGATCTGTTTTAAAATTATCGCCGAAAAACGCCAAAATCATGCATAAATTTCAATTAATAAATATACAAATTAAAATTTAATAAAGGAGTGTGCATTTTCAACCTTCAAACTATATTTTTTTCCAAAATTGGTACAGTTAGGTCAAACACTGAGGCTTATAGAACATCAAATACATGCACGCATACACGTTCTTCTTACAAGAAATAACTCATAAATGATATGCAGATTTCTTTCATTTGTATATGTGTTTGTGGGGGATCTAGATCTAATATTTACTGCATGAGCGCTTCTTTATTTTTTTATCTCAATCACAACCAGTAATAATCAATTTTATATAAACCACTAATGTGCAACAACATAGCTCGAATAATTGTTTTGAATTTACTGCACATTTTGCATATTTTCATCTTTCAAATTATATTTTTACCAAACTTTGGGTCATTTAAATCAAATGTTGAGATTTACAAAACATCTAATTCATGGATATACAAGCTCATATTGCCATTAGTAAAAAAAACTCATACTACATAGTAAAAGATATTTGAATAATGTCAAAAAGTTTCCTAAAGATCTAGATACAGGACATATACGTATTTGTATTGGCTTCTATTAACATTTAACACCACACTTCCGTGTCTAGAGCTCATGCGGCCCTTTCCAGTTTGGTATAGATGTAGGTGGACTTTATTAAAGAAATCACACCACAATTAATGGGAAAGATACTAACAAATGACAAAATACGTAATTGCAGCATAACAAGAAATGATAAATGCTAGAAAGAAAAATATCTTGAGTACAATAATACTGAATGAATTAACATTGTAATATACAGTATGAATGGAAAAATAAAGAGTTATAAATATTAGTTACTTTTGTGGGGATGGAAAAACAAATTACGAAAAAAATGCGAGTTGTATTAAATGGTTTCCTAAGAAAATAATAATCTAATTGAAGCAGCTCTCCTTAATCAATTAGGAATCTAATCATGTTTGTGATTCTACTTTTGGGAGATGGATTATTAAGGACTCTTTTGTACCATGAATTTTCTAGCGATGATGAGAGATTTCTGAGGTGCCATGAGAGAGTAAAAGGGCATGATGTCGCAAAGTGAATGGGATAGCCGACTTCTCCACAAGATCAGTGGTCACTTTCTGATAAATGGAAACGTTGAAGATAAGACGGGAATGGACCATGTCCTGTAACAAACAGGATTTCTTCAAGAGTTCAGGAGAGTGATTGCAATTTTACTGTTTTTATGACTTTATAAACAGAACGACCTTTATTTCCATTATCCCAAATATTTTGCCATTCTCTTATAAATATTCCCTGTAGATGCTGTTTAAAATGACACCGGAGTTTGGGAGCTTCTATTGGAGCACCATCGATATTGGATGCTTTTGAAAGAATATCAGCATCTTCATTATCCCGATAACCAGCATGGATTTTGATCCATCTTATTTGCGTTTTCGAGAAGGGACTGAATGTAACGAACAAGTTGATGAAAAGAATGAGGATCTGTACTGGTACCAAACTTGAAAGATTGTCTGTCCAGATTTTTATCATCTCGTTTTCTTCACTAGCTCGAATGATAGCCCTTTTCAGTCCAAGCAATTCGGCTTGAAACACAGTGGCTTCAGATTTGCTGTTTAATATATTGCCGTGCTATTTCATACCTTAATCAATATTAATGATAAATCTAGTTTTTATAAACCATGAACATGCCACAACAAACTTCCTAATAGCAGTTCCAAATTTTTTGCTTTGAAACACGAAATTTCTATTCATTAAGTTTATAATAATAATGTTACACTTACAGTCTTCAGAAGTCTTTCATAATTACTTTTTATTCCATAGTGTATAAATGTATTTTGATTATTAATTTCTGTTCTTTTTAAATACTTTAACTAATAAATGGAATAACAGCTAAAAGTGGTATGTAATGTAAATATGTGATATTCTGTCGTTGTCTTTTTTATTAAAAACCAAAAAAAAATGATAAAAGCTTGAAATCTTGATCGAACAATATTACTAGAATATTAGTGAAATCAAGAAAAATGCAATTTTTTAAAATAGAGAGATGTCTTATGTAGCTTTTTGAAAGATTTATATCTTTGAAGCAATTTATAAGCTTTATTATCAAATACTTTACATTAAAATTTTTTATTGATGTTTATTTATTTTGTATATTAACCAAATTTATATTAAAATTTAATTATTATTTTCTAGTTTAAGAAAATGTAATTCATGTTTAAAAATTTTATAAATTAAAAATATTCAAAGCATTAAAAATCGTTTGCATTTTTGTATAATTAAAGGTGCATTTATGGGTAAAAATATATAAAAGAAAAACAGTAAAAAAGAGTTTAAAATTGAAAATTACTTGAAAATTATTTATTGAATTAAATTAGATTAGTATTAATAATTTAGAAATAAAGAATATAACATATTTCCAAGAATGTTTATTTTTTGTCTCTACAATTCCTAATTTTTTCGAAAAACTATTAAATAGAATAAAATAAAATTTGAGAAAAAAAGAAAACTGTTAATAATTATTAAAAATCGTCTGAATATTGAATAAGTTTTGTCATATATTTTATACATTATCATACTTTAATTTTTAAGAATAATGAAATGTAAGTAATTATAAAGATTTTAAAGATAATTTTAACTTTTTAATTTCCTTAACATAATATAGTTAGAAGGATTAATGGTTAGTACTATTTCACTGTACATTTAAATTTTCTTTTTTATTATTTTTAAACAATTAGAAATAAAAGATGTTTTTTTTCAAAAGTATTAAGAACGAGCTAGTATATTGTTATCTACGAATTAGAGCGATTTTAAAACTCCCGTTTTCATACAAATCGATACACTAGTATTAAAATTCTTTGATAATCGTATATTGTCTAATGCACAATTATCGTATAACTATCACATCGTATCGTAACGTAATGTTCCAGACTTTTGTTTAACGTATCGTATAGTAACGTAATGTTACATTATAATCGCATAATATTATTAATATATAATTGGTTGAAAAGTATATAAAATTATTCTTTTAACCAAAAAATCTGTACATTTAGAGATAAATCAAACTAAAATATATGGTTGTGATATTATTTAATTTTATTAATTATTATCAAATATTTCGTGAAAGGAACACAAAAATTTTTTAATAACCATCAAAACCTGTTTCTAATACTTCTGACCAGGATGCTTTGCGGTGTAGAATTTGGCGTCTTTGAGACATCGCCAACTCTCACCACTCGATACATTCTTTTCAAAAATAACGAAATCCAATGGGAACGGCAACCCTTGCCGATGTCGCATGTCTTACACCCAAAAGGCACCTCGAGTCTAAGCCATGATATATGCGGACGAGTCCATTACAACGCAACGATGTCTTATCACGCTGTGCTGGGGGATGAAGAGTCAAAGATTGTTGGAGGCAAGTGAGAAAGATGAGAATATATTAGCACCCGAAGAGAGAGAGAGAAAAAAAAACAGTGATGGTGAATTAAGTTTAATGGGGAAAAGGGAATATAAAAGAACACGATACTTACCATGCCAGATACCGCTTTCAAAGATAAAACACTTCTTAAGGGTTCTTCTATGAGTGAGACGCGAACGTTAAAATATTTTTATCAGCTTTTGTTGTAGGTTGGCAGAAAGGTTTTTTTCAGGTCTGTCATAGAAGATGTTTCCACCGTAGGGAAAGTGTAAGCTGCTTATACGATACTTTATTTATTCATTGGCTCTTTTAAAGCTTGTTCCTGCAATTTGAGAAGCTATATATATAGGTTCGTGATGTCACTTATCTCTATTAAATTTTAGATGGAAAGGGTTATATTGAAAATTGAGGAGGTAAATTTGGGATTAAGGTCGAGGAAAAGCTCGTGTTTGCATTTTTTATTAGCAAGTGGGAGAAAACTTCCAGGAAGTTTTGAAAATATCCTTCCTTAAGGCAGTATTCTATATTATTATTATTTTTTACATATTATGGAAAAATGGATTTATATTTGCACCATTTTCTCTTGTCAGATATTCTTTCTTATGTACAGCATGTCTTTAGAGAATTAATCAGTTAATGCACAAAATAATATTAGATTAGATAATTCAATTAATTTACAAACTGTTAGCGCATTAATTGAATTATGCAACACGATTATGTTGTTTATCAGCTGAAAATAAATGGTTGCCCTTATTCTGTCTGTGAGTCAAATGTTTTTTGAACATAATAGGAGAAATGGATGTATTTTAATATTTTCTGTAGTATAATATATTTCCTTTATCAGCTACATCAGTATTATCAGTCACTACACAAAATATTAATATATTCGCTTATAGAATTAATATACGCTGTATGAACGAACTAATTGAATAACTTAATATAATTAAGCGATATACTAATAAAATGCGATATTTAAAGATATGATTCGTTTTGACCTTTAAACTTATAATTGAGGGTATTATTTATTTCATAATTTTATACCTTAAATCCGTCATTTTTATTATTAGTTTATTATTTTATAGTTATAGTTATTATTATATTATATATTATTTATATTATTATATATTATTTGTATTTTATTTTATGGTTATTTTATAAATTATTTTATAGTTATATTACTGCCCTTTATATGTTATTTTACAAATTATTTTATAGTTACTATACAGCAATTTTAAAGACAGTTCAATAAATTAAAAATTACCAATTAATTGAATACTTTTTTCTGATTAAATAAGACTGAATAAGTGGAAATAATACTATATACTTCTCTACCATTCATAATTCGTAATGTTCAGTTTGTTACTACCTACTGCTACATGAATACTGAATCAAGGGCAATCATTTCCACACAAAAAAAACTGAGTAAAATATTAATGTATTATTAATTATAATATAAAACAATATACCAGTTTCCAGCTCTTATTATAGACCGATTTTATTAATTTTTGTTTAAGATACAGGTTTTTAATATCTAGTTATGCCATTGTCGTAATTAGAGTTGGGAGTAATTGTGTTTGCAATTATTGCGACAGGTAAGAAAAATAATTTTATTCACTTTTAAACTTAAGTAATTAAACAACTGATTTTGACTTCAAGTTTCACCAAGGCGAGTGCGTAAGTGTTCTAAAAAAAAAGCATTGCGAAAAAAAAGCAAGAAGATGGGCAGAGCACCAGTTACCTCACACTCACACCCTCGGAGCTGCCTGTAGTTTATACAATCATACTGATTCATAATTTTCAATAAACATTTCGTTCCTTCGCTTGCTCTTCTCCGTAATCCATTTTCAAGAAAAACCCAAAAGACATTGTCTCAGTACAAATTTTAATCTTTAACCCTTTACAATCGGATGCTGACTCGTATTCGCAATTCAAGACGTTGCATGACTTTGACGTTTTATTTATTTAATTAATTCTGATTGTTAAAAATATATGAAGAGTAATAAGAATTTCAAATTAATTAAAAGAGAGAATTCAACTTAAAACAATTATATATGTATATAATTTTTCGGGGCATTGAACAAATATTTGTAGAAGGTGAATAACTATACATGGAATTACTTTTCCTTGTGCAAAGGGTTAATATATATAATATTCCGTTTTAATTAGTACCTGTATCATTTACTAACGCACACAGCGAACTGAAATCTTAATTTAATATGATCTCATTCATTCATATTCATTTTACAAAACTATAATCAATAACATTCATCAATACATATTGAGATATATTTCCTTTACCCAAATCAATCAATACGATGAATGTATATAGTAAATTTCTTTCAATAAATGTATTCTACAGAGACATTCAAAAGCGACATTTTCCGATAATTAATAAATCACAAGTCACACCAGATGTGTTTTAGTAAATAATTTATAAAAATAACTAATCGTTCATAAACTGTGGAAATATTTTAATAGAAAGTAATTAATAAATATTCAACTCCTGACTCAGTTCTTGAAATCTGATCTAAAAAGTTTGAGACAAAAAAAATTCTGAAACAGTGACTGTAAATATAGTAATTATATTAATTTAGTAATAATATATTTATTTCATTCGAAATAAATTTATAATTATTTAAATTCACCCAAAAATTTGAATCGGCATACAGACTTCAAAGCAGTAAATAGCAATTAATATACTTAAGTTAGCACCAAATGCCATTACGTAAATATATTCTTAATCGTTAATATGTTTTAATTAGCTATCCAAAAATGGATTTTAAATTATTAAGTAATTAGAAGAATTCAACTGGTTGAAATTAACAAAAATTTCATTTAATAAGCATATTAAACCAATGTCTTTCAAACCTAATTAAATTATATCATATTTGCGCCCCATTAAAGGAATTTTAAAACAGTAAATTGGAACTCAGTATTCTTGAATTCGTACCAAATAGTCTAGACTAAATAAATTCTAAGCTACATTCTATTAAAATAAATTCAAAATTTTCATTCACAAGTTAATTATAAAAAAATAAATAAAAATAACGAATTTGAAAATTTCGTTATAAATTACTTCCAATAAACAAATTATAAAGCAATATATAATACATTGCAGAAAGCATATTAATTATTTTGCAAAATTACTTTCGACCATTTCTTCAAAATATTTCTTGCAGTGGTTTTATAACTCTACAATCTTTTATTTTGATGCAACAAATGTTGTTACCTTATTAATATTAAGGTATATTTCCCGTGATCATTCTTAGGGATCATTTTTAAATTGTATTTTTGTGTTCTTGTTTGTTTTGTCTTGTGAAATGTAGAACTCAGAAAATAATTAAACA
>JAPMOQ010039254.1:861995-878043 GCA_026543055.1 Argiope trifasciata
TAATGACAATATGAAATTGGATAGTTTATTTTTAAGAAAAGTATCATGAAACATCAATATTAATGGAACAAGAAAGGATATTTCCAAATATTTTTGTGCAAAAATCTTTCGCTTAAGAATGGAAAGAAATCGTGGAGAAATATTTTCCTTCCAAATGAGTTTGTTGTCCTTATTCATGCATCACAAACATAAAAAATCTTCATGCATTTAACAGTAAATATAAAGAACATAACAGACGAGGAAATGACATTTATGACACATTATTCCATAGCAGACATAGACAGGAAGTCTAGATATTTTAAATGTCTGTTTGGTCATATACATTGGAAGACCTAGATCTAAACTAAGCTAGACTAGACAATTTCTCAGAAGAATGAAATAGTAAACAAAAAAAATTTGGAAGATGACGCATGTTTTCTATAAACATTTCAAAATAATTTCTAAAAGCCTTCAATCATAAGTTATAAAATCTAATTTTAAAGACGGTTTATTTGATACTGTCTGATTTAAAAGAGCGCATTTTCTTCATATAAGCTTTGTTTTAAAGTTAATGATTTAAAAAGGTAGAAATATGTTATTTCTTAAATTCTTTTGTAATATTTCAGCATTATTTATTAAAAAAATTTAAAAATAAAGTAATATATTCATGAAAATATATAAATGTATGATTAATCTATCCTCTCTAACTCTTTCAAAGATTAAAATAATATTTTTAAATAATTTCATTAAAATATTTTAAATTTATCAAAACATGAAAAGAATAAAATTTTCTTTGCTGAGACTTTTATTATAAAGAATGTTAACCTATTCTCATTTCAGATAAATGTAAAATTTTATTTTTCATTGCATGTCACTTACGACTTTAATAAATTGTCAAAGTAGTCAAAAAATAAAAGAAAAATATACATCGGTATTCGGAATGAATTTGAGTGTCATTATTTCATTCAAGAGAATACGTATTTCTGCTTAAATTTATCTGTATTTTTATTTATCTATAGTATGGAAAATAAATTTTTAGATCATTTTGATGAGATTAGTATATGTTATATGCAGCGAAATATCTTTAAACTCTTATATATTTCACAGCCGTATCAATTTACATGTAATAAATTAATGAATGTAGTGCTGATCATAAAAAAATTAAAAAATATTCCAAACTATTGTCTGAAATTTTGTAATATAAAGAGGCTCTCCTCTTAATTCTTCTTTCTTTATATTATTTTTTAAACTATTACTCCAAATTTAGTAGCAATAACTTGGTAATAAAAGGTACAGTTAATATTGTTGTATCCAGTGTAGCAATAAAACTTATAACGATGGCAATTAAAAATATTTTTGAATCGTATGCATTTTTAGGTTCATGCTTCAAATATTTTTTAAGTTATTTCAGTGTTACTAACAATATTTTATAAAATACATTAAAGTACATTTATTCACATCTTAATATTTTGTTGTTGTTTCTTATGGTCCTTGGCATTGAACAAGTCCGCTGTTACGAGGACAACGATTTAAGTAGATAGGGAGCATCTCTTGTTTTAATAGCGCTAACAAGGGCCAAGAGTACCACTCTGCCACGCAAGTATCACTAATTCACTTGCAGAAGAATTTTAAAATGTTTGGGTGGTATTTTTCACCCACCAGATCTTGTAATGTAGAAGAAGAGGAGGTAAAAAAATGAGCACGATAAGAATTAAAAACAGTACATTCAATTAAAACGTGATGAACAGTGAAAGGAGCTTGGCAACTGTTGCACATAGGCGTATTTTCACCAAATAGGAGGTGTTTATGAGTAAAGAGCGTATGCCCTATTTGGAGACGTGTTAACTTAACATCCATCTCACGTATAGAATGAACTGGGCACAAAACAATGTCCTTTTTAACAGAATGCAATTTATTTTTGATCTGAAGATCCTATGACTTTTGCCAGTTAAAAGAAAAGCGATGAATAATGCACCTTTTAACATCATAAAACAGAAGGTCAATGCTCAAAGAAGTCGACGCAGAATTTGCAGTCAAGTCCACCTTCTCATTTTCCAAGATGCCGACATGACTTAGTACCCAACAGAAAAGGATTTGGAATCCATAATTCTGTAGATGGTGAAATTTTCTGTAGAGTACAGAAAACTACCACCAACTCAGTAGTAAAATCTGGGCAACAATTATGAAGGCGGTGTCTCAAGGTTTCCATAACGTATAATGCCGCATCCAGCATAACCATGCGATTTTGATCCATCCGTGAAAATTGGCTCAAAGGCGGAATACCGATAGCGATGATATAAAAAGAGTTGTTTGAAGACTACAGGATCAGTTAACAATTTATCGAATCCGGTAAAAGGGTCAAAAACAAGAATTGCGGTATATCCCATGGTGTAAAATGAAAAGATTTAATAGCTTTAACATGGACAGCGTTAAAGTCCGAGTCAGTCAGAAACAATTCTATTCCCTCACAAAATGGAAGAATGTGAGAGGGGCGCACATTATAAAGTCGACGAAGACTAACAGCCAATGACATTTGATTCAAAGGATGGTTCAAAACAGATTACATCGAAAATAAAATAGCGAAGACAATTTTTTGCCGTGAAGAAAAGGGTAGCTGATGACAAATTACATAAAGACTTTCAACCGGAGACGTACGGAACGCACCAGAACAGATACGCAGTGCAGAGTGGTGAATAGTATCCAGTGGCCGCAGAACTAATGGGTTTTCGGAGTCATAAACCATGCATCCATAGTCGATTCAGAAAAGAATTACTGCTAGATAAATACGGTGTAAGGATGTTCGATCGGCACCCCAGGATGCTCTAGAAAGCACCTCCAAAATGTTCAAAAACTTCTCTCACTACTAGTGCAGATAAAGAATGTGTGGAAGGAAGATGAGCTTGCGATCGAGAATCACACCCAAAAACCGTATTTCGTTCACCACTGAAATTGGAATATTCGTTATATGTATATTCGGATCAAGGTGAAGCTTTCTTTTCCGACAAAAATGGACACATAGGCTTTTCCCTGGAGATTTAGTATACCCATTGTTATCGCACCAAGCTGCCAGCTTATTTACAGAGGTTTGTAACTACTGTTTAATCAGTTTAATATTACTTCCTTGGCATGAGATCTGCAAATCGTCAACGTAAAGACTGGCATAAACAGATGAAGGTAAAATTGTTAAAACCTGATTAATATGGATGATAAAAAGTGTGACACTGAGGACACTTTCTTGTGGAACTCCCTCAGCTTCATTCGAATAAAAGTTCCCAACACGAACTCTGAAAGTCCGATGAGATAAAAAGTTTCGTAAAAATATGGGAAGGTTTCCCCTGAAGTCAAAATTAAAAAGTGTTAAAAGTGTGCCAAAGCGCCGAGCATGGTCATATGTTTTTTCTATATCGAAGAATATGGAGACAAGTTGGTTCCTCTGAACAAAAGCATTACGGAAAATGTGATTGCCAAAAGTAAAACGACCTCTACAGAAACTACTCTCCAATGGAGGGAAGCATATTTGTTTCTCCATTTCATAGATTAGACGAGCATTGACCATACATTCAAAGTTCTTACAAAGACAACTCGTTAAAGCAATTGGTCTTTAGTACAGAGAATTGGAGGATTCTTTGCCAGGTTTTAAGATAGGAATCACAATAGTTTCGAGTCAATGTGTTGGGTATTTCTGTTCTGTCCATATTCTGTTGAACAGAAGCAAGACATTGGAAAGATAAATTTTATCCAGAAGGCAAAGCATATTATATGTTATTCCATCTGGCCGAAGTCTTGTATCGTGGGATAGAGACAAGCCTATTTCTAATTCAAACATCCTAAACTTACAGTTGTATAAATAGGTACTAAGGTCATTAAATTGCAAAGGTAATCATTTCGCATTATTCTTAATTGTCAGAAACTCGGGGCTATAAGAATCGATTGCGAAAATCTGTGCGAATGCTTGACCTCTAATATTGGCTACGTCCAATGGGGCAGAATGCATCTAACTTCCTGTTTTTAATATAGGGATCGATGATTCACCATTAGTAGCCTTTACTTTCTTCCATAAATGTTTACTGGATGTAGAGGATGTGATAGATGATATAAACTTTATCCACGACTCGCTCTGACTACGACGACGAATGCGACAAGCTAGAGCTTTGGCTCTTTTAAAGGCTACAAGATTTTCTGTTGTCGGGTACCTTCGAAATAAGCTCCATAGCCGTTTTTGTTTATTA
Organism: Argiope trifasciata; assembly: GCA_026543055.1. Lineage (NCBI taxonomy): Eukaryota > Metazoa > Arthropoda > Arachnida > Araneae > Araneidae > Argiope > Argiope trifasciata. The sequence goes on from JAPMOQ010039254.1 coordinate 866,204, forward strand.
TGATTGTCGCTACAGGCTTCGTTCCATCATGGTCTAGGAAACTTCTGAAGGCATGATTAAGTTTTTGAGATACTGCTGTTTGAGGCATTCATTATGGTTTCAACGACAGGTTATACAGCTGCCAAAATGTCTGCAATTCGATTCATAGTCTCAGTAATATCTGCTAACTGGGAAAAAGTTCAGTCTGCCCGTTGGAATAGAAAATGTAGAGGGCAAAGAATCATGTCACTACTATCATCATGGGAAACAATTACATGGAAATGATCCCTATTGTACAGATCTTTGCTCCTTGGAACGTCAATAGCGGCAGAAATTCAGGAGAACATATGGCCAGGTCAAGATTATGGTAGATACGTGTGAGTTCGTGGAAGTACGTTTTCTCTTCGTTGTTAAGTAAACAGTGACAGTTATCGGCAATATACTGGCTCGGCAATATACAATATCGGCTCAACCTGTTTCCCACGGGAGTTTGTAAAATTCTTACCCCACAAAGTCCATTGAAATCTCCAAGTATAATAAAAGGTGAGGGAAGCTGGTCCACTAGATTGTCCAGATCTTGTTGACAAATGGCATCGCTAGGCTAAATACAACAGGCTGTGACCAACATTCGTATGTAAACTTGTACGGCCGCAGCCTGAAGAGGAGCATGCAAGATCAGATGCGTGTTCGGATACATATTTGATGCGAAGATACAGATCCTTCCCCAGAAGTATAAGATGTGTCTGTATCTTTCCGGATACAATTTCAACCAAGCAATTTTATTGGAGTGCGTGGTGTCAAAAATGTCTATGGAACATAAAAACAAATGGGATGAAAGTTGTTGATGATGGACTTGATGTCATTATGTCATTATATGTTTTGACCGAATGCCATGACAATTCCATGAGAGGAATGCACCCATTAAGTGATTGTTGTACTTTGAAAAAATTAAGACCGGTCGTTTAAATTGATAGAACATCGCAACTCATTTCTAATTCTTCATCATCCCCTTCAGCTGAATGGAAGGTGATGGTATCGGGACTATTGAGTGTGTCAACAAAAAGGAAAGTTAAATCCTTTTTGAGCGATACCTTTCGTCGCCTGCCCCAGTGCGACGGAATTCTGAATATTTCATCGTTTCCTTTTGAAAGCAATTGTTTCGATGAAAGGCGTTTCGCAAGCTTTAGCTTCAAAGAATTTTTGGATTTTAGATTTGATTTAGATCTAACTTCTTTAATATTTTCAGGAATAGTAGATTTTACAATGGAATCGGTATCAGAGTCTGGTCAGCATTTTTGTTTTGGGTGGTGTCAATTGTTAAAGAACAATTTACACAGAAAGAGTTTTTCGTTACAGATACGTATGTTATGCCGGGTGTGGGAGTTTGAGCTACAGCCTTTTTCTAGCTTCAGGATAAGATAGGTTTTCTTTAATTTTAATTGATATTATTTGCTTTTCTAACTTCCAACGTTCACAATTTTGGAAATATGAAGTATGGTTATTCAAGCAGTTTACGCACTTTTCTGATGAGCCCCACTGCTGGCTATCATGGTCCTTCCCTGCACAGTGGGTACAATTGAGGGTCAGGCGGCAGTTCTTCTTAGAGTGGCCAAAACGCTGACATTGGAAGTAACGCAGAGGGTTTGTTATATACTGTCCTAACGGTGGTTTTATATAGCCTATATATAAAAATTCTGGCAATTTGGGACTGTGAAAAGTAAGGATGTAATGTTTAATGGGAAAGAGTCCATCCCGCCGAATATTAATCTGGCGTACATTTGTCACTCCTTGTGGCTTTAGTTCCATAGTAATTTCCTCTAGATGAACGTTAAAATGTTCTCCACATGTGATCACACCCTTTGAGTAATTAAGTGATGTATGAGAGTTTACATTTACAGGTATATTGGCTTACTGCAGTTGTGGATGAAGTTTCATCAATACGTAAAATGCATTCAGGAGATTTGCTGGTTGAAGTCTGCTCTAAAAAGCAAGCCCAGCAAATCATCAAATTAAAAGCGCAAGCCAATATACCTTCTTCTTTCATACAGCCGACCACCCTGCTACGTTCAGTGGTGGCAGATTAGGCACCAGCCTATTGATACACATGGGACCACAGTACACCATCCGTCTAATGAGTCGCCACGCGGACAGAGATAGCGGGACACCCCCGACCGGCCAATTTTTGAGTCTTAGGCTCAGTAAAACCGGAGGGCCTATAGCCACGCGGACACGTGGGGATAATTTGCTGTCCATGAAAAGCAGGAAGCAAACAGAGGAGCGACAGCTCTTGAAGAGCTCCCTCGCATACCCTCGAGGTAAAGAAGAATGAAAGTCAAAAGCAGAAGACGAAGGGGAGAGAAAACGTTAAGGGAGTAAGGATTCCTGGGTACCACGGTATTGAGATACCCGTACTCACCTATAATAGGTGAGCCTGTGTGCGATTATAATATTGTGATCAGAGAAGATAGTGAACTTTTGTGTTACATTCCCTATTTTTATAGTACAGAGATGTGTAAACGGTTACGGTAAGGAATTAACATTGAATAACTGTTTTGTTCACCGAATTCAGCTCCTGAGTAATTTTTTCTTTTTTTTTTTTTCAGAAGTTAATCAAAAAAAATTTCTTTTTTCGAGTTTAGTTTAGTCATATTAACGTCCCATTTTAAAGCAACACGAGGCCTATTTTGGGACGGACCTCGTAATTTTGAACCATGGTTAGATGACGAGGACGACACCTGTACTAGCACCCCCCTTTCCACACCACGCCACACCAGTGGGAGGACATTCGGCCTGACAGATTTAACGTGCAAGAGACCCCCTCACATGACGGTTCTTCGGTGGAATCGAGTCACGAACCTACAACCCTCCGGTTCCGAAACCGAGACCTTACCACCAGGCCACTGCGGCCCCTTTTCTTTTTTCTAATTTATTCAATAGGAAAAATATGAATTAAAAATTTAATTTTACTCTACTACTGTTAATTTAAAACTGTCTATTGCTTCTATACAAACCTGTTAAAAATCTAATTTTATAATATTTTACACAAAAATTATTTCCACATTGAAGAGAAATATTAAAAAAGTTTTAATCCAAAGAAACGCCAAAGATATCAATGAATATTTTTATAAAATAATCCAAGTAAACTTTGTGTATTATTAATTGTTTATATAATGTACGAATGAAATTTTGAGTGGATTTTAATTTATTTTATATGTTTATTTTAAGTATTGATGCGTTTGAAGTTTTGTATAAATAGATTATTGATGTATTCTCTATTTGCTACTGTGATAAACAGCAATATAGGAAAAGATAAACGGATAAGAAAATCCATAGTAAGATTTTTTTTTCGTCTTTCTGGATTCGAATTCTCCGTATGAATAAAATTTTTACCCAGTATTTTTTTATTTCCTTCCATAAACTATTCTTTTCTTTGCGAAATGTCAATCATTGCTTAGTTATATGCAAAACTTTCGAGATAAACGGGAGTTTTTAAAAAAAAATCTTGAATACCACGTGACCAGAAAAAGAACCCGTTTTACTTTAGCATTCCAGTCAACCTCGCATTTTGAACGGCATTTTAAAAGGAATAAAAATAAGGCGGGGTATAACTTACTCGCATTAAATAAGTGCATTCCAAAGTTTTTCAATGCGCTACATGTTTCTCTCGGCTTGCGTAAATTGAAAAAAATAAAACGGTAAAAAACATAAAAACGACTTTTAAAAAAAATAGACATAAAAGCTTTTTGAATCGTATTGAGCTGTAAGCCGGGCGTGACATTGATGTAAATTTGGAAAAAAATTCTTTCCAAGGCACAGAAGAAAAAAAAAGTTTAAAGTTGAGCTCTTTTACTTTAATGGTACTTAACAACTTTTTTTTTCTTCCTTTTCAGTTTGTGGTAAGTTTAGTTTTATTCTGATATTTATTTCTAATGCTTTTTCCTGTCTGCATTCGACATCTCAGGAGCTTAGCTGGATTTTTGGCTGTATTTTTAAAGAAAGGTATTATCCTTTTTTTAAAAAAAAAATTGCATAAATAAGGCTATACTCATCATTTTATTTCTTAAGATTTTAAGCGCAATTGATACTTTCCAAGAAAATTTTTCAATTGAAATTAAAAATTAAAATCTCGCATTAGAAAGCATTTAAAAAACAAGAACAGGAAAAATCATAATAAATATGACTTCATTTTTGAGATCAAACTTTTTCCATAATAAATTTAGAATATTTCAGTGCAGAAATAACATTTTTGTAGCAAGTTAAAATTAAAATCGTCAGCTTTTGTCCTGACATTTTTTTTTTACTTTTAAAGAATTTTCATCATTAATTTTAATAATTTTTCAAATATGATTAAATAAATTTGACAACAATATTTTTAATTTTTTGTAATGGTATTTATACACACGCAAGACTCGACAGTATTGAACTCATATTTAGCCCGTACATTATCACTTCTGTACCTAATCACAAATTTTCAAAAATAACATAAAAGCAGACCTAAGGCATTTTTATGCTACTAAGTTTGAAATTAGAGATTCGAGTATTAATTTAGGTAATTTCTTAAAACATATTCTTAGTTTTTTTATACCTTGTTTAACTAATAATTATTTTTTATTAATCTTTTAAGAAAATGCAATATAAGAATTATTACCATAAAGTTTCCCATAAATATGTTATTCAAAAAAATATCAAGTAGTTCTGCTGAATAATCTTACGCTTTTTTGTAATCACGTTCAAATTCAATCACTTAATACCACAAAATTTAGGCCAAATCGATGGCGCTTGAAATGTTTTGTAATTTTTTTCCTTTTAACTACAGCGTTAACTATTTACAAGATTGTATATATCTGTATGTGTGTTAATATTTAAAGTTATTGGGGAACTAACTGCTTTGGGAAGTAAGATACTTTATTTCTAATTCTTAATGAGACAAGTGATTACTTGTGCCAGTAATAAAATGTTTTTGTGAATTTTTAACCCTGCAATTCATTTCTTCCTTCAAAATTTTCTCTGTTCTTCCTTCTTTCTCACTGCTTTTAGCTTCCTTTTTTCCTAATTTCCTGCCCTATCTTTTTAACTTTAATATGTTAATTAATAATTAATTTTCTTATTAAAATTGTCTTACCTTATTTGCTTGCGTATTACGATTATCTAAGATTTTTTTTGTTACTCTTAATTTATCTTATTACTTTATTAATTTTTTGTTACTATAGCGAAATAACTTGAGTCCCTTTTATTTTATATAATGTTTTCAATTAAATAATTCATCTTCATACCATAAACTTTATAACATATTACATATAAGGACGCACAAAATATTTTATATAAAATATTCATCACCTATTGCGACCAGTTATTCTACCGAAATTCATGTTTACAAAAAATATCAACGAAAACATTTTTGCACTATTTTTCATTTTGGCTTTCTAAGAACAATTAAAAAAATAGAGGCTTGACAGCAATAAAAAACAATTTAGTGAACAAATTAAAAAAATATTCATAAATAAATTTGCGCAATTTTGTGATCGACTCATTCGGTATGATATATGCCAACTACTTATTTATTTTTTATGGAAATTGAAATCAGTAAGACAACTTGAGTATTTTTATTTTATATATATAATTTTCACTTAAATAATCTATCTGCATTATATAATCTACAGCGGCACAAAAAATTGAGAGTACTGCTTACTTTTACTCAATAAGTCTGACTTCCAATATAAATAGCACATTACCGAGAAGTGCAAACAGGTTTTTATTTTTACACATGAAATAGGGTTTAATTTAGAGTAAAAATATATATTCAAAAAAACACAAACACAAAATTAGAAACAAAATCCATTTAAAACAAGTGTTGCAAGAAAAATGGGATAAAATATCTTCAGATTTCACCAAAAATTGGTCAAATCGATACAAAGACGTTTAAATGTCATTATAAAAGTCAAAAGACATACAACTTAGCAATGACACTTTATTCTTATTCGAAATATTGCAAAAATTTCATAGATGTACTCTCAATTTTCTGAGGTAAAAATCTGAGTATATTTATTTAAAATGCTTCTGAAAATTTTCAGTTTAGAAGTTTTGCGTTGATTGTACTTTATTTTTACTCTAAATTAAACCCTTTTTCATGTGTAAAAATAAAAACCTGTTTGCACTTCTCGGTAATGTGCTATTTATATTGGAAGTGAGATTTATTAAGTAAAAGTAAGGTGTACTCTCAATTTTTTGTGCCACTGTATATAAGCTATTCTATATTCCAACTCCCAAACAGCTTGATAAGAAATACCTGCATTTATTGCAGCCAGTTATTCCACCGAGGTCGTTGATTACTAAAAACTTAAATACAATATCTATGTGTTGTCTGGAGTGTCATCCTAGAGCTGCTTGTGTCAGAATAAACAGACACTCAACCAATACGGAGCTATCGGATTCTAGCCGATGGAACTCTGTCAAGTAATAATGTTCGTGGATATAAAAGGTCCCAGCTCAAGTCAAGTTCAATAATAATAAAGTTCGTTTTTATCATACTGCATATGATTCTGTTATATGACCCCTTTCCAAGTTTTAATCTCAATCGAGCTTCCCTAGAGATAACTGAGAGAACTATGTGAGAGATAACTGATTTTATATATACTACGGTTTGTAGAGGCCTGTTTTTTCGAGCCAGAGTTAACATATTTATATATAAATGGGAGATGGGGGAGGTCCTATTAATGGCTTTCTTAGTAAACGAAAAAAACAATTTAAAAACAGTTGACTTAGTTAAAATTTTAAAAAATCAACTTGGTAAATAAAAATATATTTGTAAACAAAATCTGATATGCATATAATTCAGGTCATTTTAGAAGCTCACCTATATGCTGTTCATTGTGATAAGAAATTTTCAAATTGTCTGCATATATATTTACACATCGCTTTATCTTATATGAAAGCGCAACGGTGTTTAAAATTTGAGTATTTCAAAAAAAAATTACCGTTTTTTTAATCCTGATGCATATGTGTATCTTCCAATGTGCATTTGAACATTTGAGCTAAATTTGAGATCTGAAGGTGTAAGTCGTGCCACATGAAATAAATAATAAAACTGCTAAATAAAGAGAAGCTTAAAAAACAATAAAAAATACTTAGCGAATAAATAAAAGCATTTTTTTAAATTTTAATAGACATATCATTTATATTATTTTAGAAACCTCTCGGATTTTCTTTTATTTTCTGATGATATATTCATGTATTCTTTGTCACAATAAAAGAGCAATAGTGTTTAAAAGTGGGAGCATTTTACCGTTTTCTTTAACTCTGATGCATATTTACATCTTCCGATGTATTTTGGAGCTGAATTGGTAGTTCAAAGTGTAAAATGAGTCCTACAAAACAAATAATATAATAATTTTAAAAACAAAAACTTAAAAACTACAATACAAAACAACTTAAAAAAATTAATAAAAACATATTTTTCGATAAATTTTGTTAGATATACAATTTATATTATTTTAGAAGCCTTTCATTGTAGCTTATTGCGAGGGAAATTTCTCCAATTTTCTGTTTATGTTTTTATACATCCCTTTATGTCAAGGGAAAGAGCAACAGTGTTTCAAAACGAGTGATTTTTTTAAAAACAAATCAGCAAAGCTCGATTGTGATGCACATTTACGCCTTTCAATGTACATCTAATTTGGACCTCTAGATCTAACGATTCTAACGAAGGAAAATTCACATATAAAGGTGCAAACGCACGCACATAGACAAAAAGACACAGAACATTCTCTTTTATAAATATTAGTGGAGATAAATCTATCCATTCTAAGCTAAAACTTTAGACGTTAGATGTCATCAGTTCCTCACCAGACAATGCACTAAAGTCCCCCGTCACCATTAATTTCAAAAACCGAGAAATGTCCAAGGATCAAATAAAACATTAAGGAACGCGAACGGCCGACAGATTATTCTCTGAAGATTGGCGAGAGTCGAGAGAGCAGAGCGTAATGATGTCAGATGCAGTTTTATTTGATTAGCTGTAAGGGCCCATGAGGGAACGGGTTGATGAAGTGTGTCGTTTCTGGGCATGTCACTTTATTGCATCAGGCCATGAGCAAACGGATTGCCAAAGGCTTGTCTGTCTTCGTCTTCAAATCAGTTGCCATGGCGAGGAATGAACTTTTCGCCATGTGGGGCTTTGATGGGGGTGACTCTTGTTAGCTTGATATACCAGATTCGTATATTGAAATGAGGAACAGAACTTGAGAGTTACAGCAATTCTTGTGTGAATTATAAAACAGAGTGATAGACTTTGCAATAATTAAGAATGATACGCTTTTCACTTCTTTGGTTAACTTTAATTATGAGAAATCATGAAATCTTTCATAGCCCTTAAATGCATATTGTCGGTTTTGAAGCGATGGGGCATCTAACTCTTATGGGTATTTTTTATTGACTTAAAACTTCTAAGAAATTGATTAATACATATATCTGAAGAGATAAATGTATCAATACTTTAAGTATCTTGCGGAAATTCTTTCAAAAAAATTATAATAGTTTTTTTTTAAATAGAAAAATTAGAATCTCAGAAATATTTCAGGCCAAGTAATTCTTCAATTTATCGCCTACTTTCCATCAGTATGAAAATACATAGAGATTACATACATATTCCCTTGAAAAATACATATAGAACAAACTTTAATTTTAAAACTATTTAAAAGGTAATTAATTTATATGCCAAGGAACCAAAATACTCTATGAATTTTTTTTTGTATTTTTATGGACTAAAATTGATTTTTAATGTCTAAAGAAACTTCAAATAGAAAATGAGTACCCAGTTTAATTTTAAAATTTGACAGGAATATTTATTATATTATTATAAATATGTCATGCAAAGTAATTGCACGTTTTTGGTCTTTTTTTTCTTCATAACCCATAAAAATACATACTGAACAAACCTATATTTGATTTTGTTATTATTTAAAGGATAATTATAAGGGATATTTTTCATGCACAGGAACCAAATTTTCATTATTATTTTGTGTTTTTCTGAATTAAAATTGATTTTTAGTATCTTATATTAATCGAAATGAAAAATGAATATACAGTTTTATTTTAAAGTTTTTCAAAAATATTTCTTATAAATTTTATTCCTTTTCCTCGAAAATTTAAGAATCCAAAAAAATTCAATGAGGGAGAAAGATATGATGTTTCGTAACAAATTAGTTCAAAAATGCCTTTATTCCATTAAATCCATTGAAACATAATTCCGTTTAACAATGCATTTATTATGTTATTTCAATAGCATATAAGAACATTCTCTGAAGATAAAACATTAAAAAGAAATCATGCATTTTCGTCATTTTTTGCTAATTTTAAAACCTTTCATCATTTTAAGCAGCATACCCAGTTTTGTCTTCTAAAATATTATGATAATAAGTTTAAAGATCTAATGCCTATTGTTGATAAATTCTTTATTAAATATGTATTGGATAAAAGAATAAACTGATAGTTTTTACTTGCATCTGCATATCTTCTTTTTTATCGTGCATGTGCTATTAAGAATGCTATATTTTATAAAGCAGAAACAAATTACAAGTTGCTGTTTTAAAAATATTTAAGCCTATATTTATGATTGATCGAAAAGTCATTTCCTAATTGTCTTCCATATTATTCGGGCAAAAATATTTTTTTAAAGTATTAAACGAATTTACTATTTTTGTTTTAAAGTTCCGAGTATTCATGGATACATTCCAATAAATACTTTCATCCAATATATATTATTTTTCCATTCACTATCAATGACAGTTTTGTCAGTGCAGTTAGACGAAATTACATTCATACACGTATGTTCTGCACATGAATCATTATGTTTTCTTATCTATTAGTCAGGCTCTGGTGTGATGGAAATGTTCAAAGGAATGTCAACCCGATTTTGTTGAAGTTCTTCTAGATCTGCAGCTATTTCTTCGCTAAATCTCCTAGACTCAAGCGTCTAAACTCAAAATTTCGAAAGACTGTAATTAGATGAAACCCATCTTAAGGATTCTCTAGATATCAGGCCCAATGTTCGCCAAATCCATTAGGTTCAAGTTTAAAATTGCAAGTGGGGAACAAAAATTCCAAAAATTGTAGATCGATAAAACCTGATTCTGTTGAATTTCCTCTGAATATGAAACTCTATGGTGACAAAATCAAGCTTCAAAATGCTAATGGGATGCATAAGTTCAAATAAATGTAGATAGTTAGATAGTTGAAACCCTAGTTGTTGAAGATCTTTTAGATACGAAACCCGACTCTCACTTAATCTTTAAAAATTAAACATCTAAACGTAAAAGTTCAAAAGAGTGCAGTTAGATGGAACCCAACTAAAGGATTCTCTAGACCTATGGAGCGATGATAAACTGAATCTGTTAAGATCAAGCATCCAAGTGTTAATAGGGAGAAAAAAATTCAAAAGAATGTGGTTGAATGAACTCGATTCAACTAAAGATCCTCTGTATATAAACAATCATATTTGTATCAAGCGTCAAAATACTAGAATTATCTAGAGCATTCTTGGGGATCATCCTCAATATTTTATCTTAGTTCCGAATAACAGACATAGATCCCGATTCGAGCCATCGCAATTTCTGAGGTGAGTGTATTAGTTCAAGTGTCCAAGCACTAAAGTTGTGCAAAAGTTTATAGACAGTAGAGAAAACTCGGTAATCGTCCTCAATATTTGATCAGTTTCAAATGATGGCTTTGATCCCATTAAGAGGCACTGTCATTTCGAATTGCTATGTTATTCAAATCAATTAATCAACCCATATGATTTATTCATCTACCCTAGAAAAATATGGCCATCATATCAATCATCTGGAATAAAGCCAAGTCCATCCTATGCAATCGATTTCCGTATAAAGAGAGCTTCAAACTCTTCGGCAATCTAATATCTCAAAATATGACTCCATCTCTCTGGAAGAACTGTAAAAATCTATAGAAATCAGATTCCTTTCCTCTACACCGCATAAAGGATATCAGCAACGAAAATTCTTAGGGGAAGTTCTTTCTTTTCCCAGGAACAATCGTGAATTGAAAAAGGTAAGGAATATTGATTACTTCACTATATAAACGTCAAATGAAACACGGTCTACTGATTAAGCTCCACTTTCGTGCACGGGATTCCTGCATCATAAATCAAAGACAATATCCATTAATAATAAAGGAGGGGGTGAGGGAGAGAGAGAACATGAATAAAATAGTTTCGAGGTAGAAAAATAAGATATCTAACGCGATCAGGGTAAAAGTCAAAGTTCCTATTTTCACAGTGAATAATTAATCGTCCTTTTATATTGAATTGCAGGAGCAATGAATATCTAACGATTTTCCCCTTTACTGAATCTACTTCGGTCCAACCACACATTCAGTTAGTTGTTTCAGAAGGCAAGATGATTAAACTGAGTTCGTTATCTAATTGCTTTGACGGCCAAAATGGTCAGGATTGATTGATGAGTTTGACGAACCATTTTATATCAATTATAAACCAGTCAATGTATTTTTAAATGAAATGAAAACATTTTGGTGTACAGAAATGTGAAAGGTAATTTTCTTAAGAATATTCAAGGGTTAAGCTTGTCCTGGGGCTGCAACCTTTGCTCGAATTGCACATTCAGTTAGTAGTTTCAAAAGGCAGAAAAGATTAAATTGGGTTCGCTATATCATTGCTTTGAAGACCAAAATGTTAATTATCAATTGAAGAATTTGTTGAACTATTTTAGATCAATATGCTATATACATTAGTTAGTAAGTGGATATTGTTAATGAAATGAAAAAGGTATGACATGCAAAAATTTGAAATATACGTGTGTGTGTGTGTGTGTGTGTGTGTGTGTGTGTGTGTG
>JAPMOQ010039254.1:881157-896966 GCA_026543055.1 Argiope trifasciata
AAAAAATAAACTCGTAGATACGCAACAGAAGAGGAAACCCAATTTATTTCTCGTTATAAAGATTATTTTATCCCTTGAAATTAAATCGGATGACTGTTTTTTTTTAAAGAATATTAAGTAATGTTTTATGTTTTGATTCTGTATTGTGTAGTATAGAATATATCCAATAACTTGAGAAAAAACTCTATTTTGTATAAGAAAGTAAATGTTTAGACCAAAGTAGTTTCAAACTATAAGCAAACAGATATTATTTGAAATCCGTGGAGCAAGATAAAATACAGTTTTAATTTTTCATTCTTTTTAGTTTTTAGAAATACTGAAAGCTATGTCTATAGAATGTGATGTGGAATATTGTACTATTATTCCAAACTTTTAGTTCAGGGGTGATAGAAGAAACTTTGTATTGGCATTATGAAGGATTAAAATACAAATTATTTTGTGTTTTAAATATTTCAAAGCCTTCCTCGTGGTAAAACAATTCTAACTGCCCTTTCCTTTTTTTACGATTTTTTTAGAGTTGATTTCGATTCATTGACTTGAGGAATTGTTGAAGGAAGTAGAACTTCTTCGATGCAAATAATCTTCAAAGCAAACTTGTGTGCCTTCTGCTTTTATGAATATTAACAATGGGAAATTGTGTAAGTTCATTTTTTTTCCACTATACTATTGGCTAGCAACAGAAGTTTTAACATATTCATCAAATAACCAGCTATTTAAATTGATCTTCATATTAATGAGGAGCAAATCCGTAGCACATTCAAGTCTCTTATGACAAATATCGGTGCTGTGCATTTGCTTCGATAACTTGCACACAAATCTAATATTTAGAAATCTAAATTGTTATTAAAATAATGTGAAGTCTTCTAATGATTCATCATATGTAAAGTTTTGAAAAACAAAAATTTATTTTGCGATGACAAAAATTAATCATTCTTATAAAATGTGTTTACTCTTTTAGATTCATATAACATGAGGTAATGAAAATTAATGATATGAAAATAATAACAATTTCAAGGACATGCTAATTTTATACTAATCTTAAATCAATAGAGAGTAAAGAAGCAAAATAATCACTTTTCCAATATTAAGAATCATTAAAATGCATAACCAAATCATATACGTTCTGAACAACTAGTAATTAATCATTCTACTAATAAAGGCTTAATATCGTAAGACAGATAATAATAAACCAAATTATCTATGTGTGATGCAGCAACAGATATAAAACTATTTCCTAATAACAAATTAAAATGTGTGGAGAAGGGTGCGCTGACCGGGCAGACCATTTGACCTAGAGTAACAAAATTTGCTTTATTTTTAGTTTAAACTATGAACATTATATAATAGTTCGTTTGACACAACTATCAACAACAGCTATTAAAAAACTGCAAGCTTCTGTTCACACTCTTGATTTACCTTCTAGTAATATTTTTATGTGCTTATCATTCTAGATCTGCTTTGTATTTTTATCTTGTATTTGTATCAATTACCTATTCTTCATTTTATATAATGGGAGAGATATACAATTTTAGATATTGATACATAGTTTGATTTTGGTACATATCTATGTTTGCTATGCTGCTATATCTGTTATGTCTTCCATCCTCTGAATATCGTGATATTTTTTATGGTCATGTGTGTAACTGCTTTCTATAAGTACTTTTCAACTCAACTCATTCAATTTCTGAATTCATAACTAGTTTGTCAACTACTTAATTTAAATATTTTATTTTTGTCAAATAAACTATACTATTAACCCTGTGCACTCGAGGGCTCAGGAGCGGAGCCGTTTAAAATTGGTCTTCGAACTAGAGGGCTCCGCTACGGAGACAATGCAAATAATTTTCAGTTTTTAGCATAAGAACAAAAACAAATCGTAAAAACTAGTTATAGGATGTTTCGCATCACACTTTGGACGATTACAAAATGTAATAATTTTGTAATTTTTTTGTTTTTTTTTTTTTATATATCATAACATTTGTATTCATAAAGAATTTTAAAAAAATAACATACAACGATTACTTTTCTTTTAAGGCGTATAGCAAACTTACAAGTGAATATGATCCTTTCACTAAAATCGCTTCGAGTTGCTGGTAATACGAATGAAAAAAAACTTCGAGTGCAAAGGGTTAACCCTTATTTACCGCCTAGATTATAGCAATGACTGTCTCTTAATAAATAAATAATGGTTCTCTACCCGGTGACCTTCAAGGTCTTACACCCTTTCGAGTATATGGGTCATCATGAGGTAGACCAAGACAATTTGACACATTCATTTTGTCACCTGTATATTTTGTTGGGTGTAAATGGGCATCTAGTTGTGTAGTTTTCACAATTTTCAATTAACATAAAAAGTAAGCGAGATTTTTGAGTGTTCTCCGAGTGTGTCATTGTGCTGCAAATGTGTTCATATTAATAAATCATGCAACTTTTGAGAATCAGATGTTAGCTGCAATATCATTTAAAATTTTCAAAATCCTGAAACACTTCTCAAAATAGCACTGTAGCTTTGAAACAGTCAATGAAATTACACCAATCACATGCTCATATAAATTATTATGTTTTATTGTATCAATTTAAGTATTAAATTATAATATTTGTTGTAGTTATGTTTACTTGAATAAGCCTCTATAGGTATTTAAGACTATATGCTTATTTTTATTATACTTTTATCATTTAACTATCATTATTTGCAAGTAAATAAATGTTCAAAGAAGAAGAAAAAATTGGAAAAATAAATATTGATTTTACAAAAATATGCACAGAGACATTTGTTTCACATTACAAAAACCCAATAATTTAACTAAAAGCAAACATTTGTAGATATAATTATTTATGACAATACAACTCGCATCGAAATTACCTTTCAACTGAAAAAGACTTTTTGTGCCTGCATCCGCGAAACTGAACATAGACTATAAAGCTTTTTTATCTACTCAGCATGTTCAGTATTTCAGCATCCTTGTTGATGTTTTTCAGTAAAAGGATTATACTCGTATATAAACGGCATTGGACACTGGAACTGAAATTGCTAAATTAGTAATTCGTCATGAAATTCTGGAATAAACGTATGACACGCTCTGTGATGTGTTAAAACTATGTCTTAACTGGTATATGTACTGTTGCATAATATAGAAGCATTTAAGTTTCGGCAAGACGAGAAATGTTATTCCATTTTGAAGCTATATGAGGACAAGTTTACAGAGGTCAGAAAATTTTTAAAAAATGTTTAAAGACAGGAATAGCTCCCAAACCAGAATTCCCAACGTTAGTATTATTTATCATATATTGTGGTCATAAATAAATGTTCCTATTTTGAAGACAGTTAAACTAAGGTGAAAGATTCGAAACAAATTTCTTTTTGAAACTGCCGATGACTTAGGAAAATGAGTTCCTCAAAGAAATTTAGAAACAAGTGCCCTATTTTCTAATAGGTCACTTGTTTCTAAATTCTGTATGTTTGGAAAAAGTACTGGTCACTATGAATGGATAAAAAAAATGGCCATTGCAAAATTCATTAATGACTAAGCTATAAAAAATTGGACATACAGATATGATGACATAAAATATGAAGTTCACAAAAACTAATCTTTTATTTATGAATACTGCTGTAAGTGAGTCTCTTTGCTCACATACAGCATTTTCAAAGCTTTAATTTGTTCTATGTACGATATTACATCTACACACTAATAAAAAAAATTATACTGTTATGAGAATTCCCACCTCATACCTTCCTTACTCTGCATGTGAAATTCGGTTTCATTTTATTCATTATTTTTGGTCTCAAATTTATCCAAAATGACTCAGAAGTAATGAAAAATTGACACAATATATTAATATATTCCTTGTTTCTTTTTTGAATAGATATAAACACAAAACTAATTAATACCTAAAAAGGAATTTAAGTTTAAAATTTTTAAAAATCATACTTTTTTAAATATTTTAATACCCTAGAGAAACATAAGTATTTATAAATATTTATTTAAAACTTTACTAAAATACCAACAAAATAATGGATTATTTACCAAGTACGACTCATCCGTCCATGAATACTGAAACACTACATTCAATTAAAATTAAATATAGTTTGTCTTCGCAATTACTCAACTACTGATTCGTCTTGTTCAGACAGATTACATTACTATTCAGTCTCTGCAATATTTAGAAAAGGCTCAAGATGCAGATTATTAACTTGGCAAAACGAAAGCCACCTAATTTTTCTTAAGGATCAATTTCACAGAAACTACTGAGTTCAGGAAATTCTCTAAAGCTTAGCATTCCCACTGATTACAGATTAATAACCCAAGTCAGGAAAATTATTAATAACTCGAGGATTACTATAATCCCACTTCTCCTTTCATTCTTCCATTAAAGCCGTTTCATTAGTTATTTAATTATAGAACTAGGATGCCTCAGTCTATTTATGGCAAACTATTTTGACCAGACACATCGGATGAGTATTTTCCTTCCTCGCAACATTAGCAACGCTTAATGGTATCCACTTAGCACAGAAAAGGCAGGGTTAATTGACCAGAACATTGGATCTAAAGACGGCTTAGACGTTTTTCTTGAAGGGGAAACTATTTAGAAGTTGATGTAAAGATCTGGTAACTCGAAGGAATAAAAACAATTTTTGCTGGATTATAGAAAGTGTACT
Organism: Argiope trifasciata; assembly: GCA_026543055.1. Lineage (NCBI taxonomy): Eukaryota > Metazoa > Arthropoda > Arachnida > Araneae > Araneidae > Argiope > Argiope trifasciata. Next base: position 885,815 of record JAPMOQ010039254.1, read on the forward strand.
ATCGTAAATAGTCTTTAAGTTATATTCAGTCACTTTTAGGAGTCAATATTTCATTTTTAATAATTTTTAGACTTTTAATTTATTAAGGAATGTAATGTTGCTAGTGCTGATATAACAATTTTATGGGGAAGATAGATTAAATATTGAATTAAGTGAAATCTCATTATTTTTTGTGAAGCATTTCAGATAAACTATTTGGGATTCTTTACAAAAACTTAAGGATGAATATTGAGAAAACAGTGAAAGTGAAAAACAGTCATAAGCCTGATATAAATAAAAACTCATTGTTTTAAGATCTGATATAGAGTATGTAAGTGATTTTCAAGTCAAATGTATAAGTTTTGTGCTGAAATTATGATAAAACATGACAAATTTAACTAATTCATAGTAATTAATCTCCATTATGGTTACATAATTTATTAAATACGACAAAGCAAAATCCGAAACAATTTCAATGAACCTCTTGAAACAAGGAGGTATATTTTTTATAACTGTTTCACATAAGGATAGTGTATAACATTTGACTTTATTCGGCATTGAATGGCCAGAAGTTTTTTTTAAAAAAAGATTATTTAAAATTAATTGAAGGTTTTATACTTAGGAAAATGAGCAGCAAATACTTAGCGCATATTTCACAAACAATATATAATATTAAATTTCTCTTATGACGATCTATGGCATTTGGTTGCCTTAGACAATGTTCACTTAATGAGATCCCTTTTTTTAATAAACTAGTTAATTTAGTTTCCCATTTCGAAATTTTTTAAACATATTCAGCATTTTTATTATTTATTTCAGTTACTTTTATTTTAGTAACTTTTTCAAAACGTACGTTTTGAGTTTTTATTTACGAAATTATTATGTCTCATAAATGTACATTCCTTACTTTTGTGTGCAATACTATCTAAACAGATACTTGCAGTTTATAAGCTCTGTGGCAAAAAACAAGCAATAAAGCTCACCAAAACGTTACTAAATATACTATAATTAATATTATGATAATTTTTTCATGTTTACTTTTTACATGGCGAAACTTAATAGTATTTTTAATAAACCTGCCAATGATCATCTTAAACCAAATGCAAATTGATGGCTACCTGATAAGGAATCCAATGCTGATTGCATCTTTTTTCCTTTGCTTAATTCATTAGAATAGATCTCCTATAGATGGCCCTCTTTGGATCGGCTACCTCAAAGCCTATAAAAATAATTTGTTGTTTTTTTTATGCCAAACCATAAAGTTTATTTTCCGTTACTTTACAATCCCTTCTGTAAATCAGAAGAAAGGCTGTAGGCGTTCCCATAATTTTGATAAGATAGTATTTATTTTATCAAGAAAATTTTTTTAATCCGATTTATCTATTTCATTTCCTTTATTAATTGTTAAAAAATCTGTCTGTCAATGCCTTTCTTTTAAGTTACAACCCCATGTTAATAGTAAAAAATGTCTTGCTTCCACATTCCTGACTTGTTATAAAGTTTGCCCTTGAATGTATAATTATCTTGTGTACATTAGAAAGAAGATTATGGAAAGTTATAAAAATCTAACTTTATATTTTTAGGATTAAATGGCATTTAGGGGTTGAATGAGTTTTAATGTTTTGGAAGATATATATCGTTTCACTCCGTCATATCTATTTATTTTCATTAATTCAACATTCGCAAGTAACGGCTCCTTTATGGAGCTTACATCTCCATTTCTATTTTGAAAATGAATTTTTTTTTTGCTTATGTCTGATAGCCTTAATGTTTGTCCCAAGAATTTATAATAATCTTATATAAAATAATAGGAAGAGTAAAAATTTCTCAACACTCTGCTAAAATAACTTTATTTTACTAAGAGAAATAATTTTTTTTTTGTATTCACAAGTACAATGCAGTAAACAGTTATCTATCTTTTCATTCTGACATATTTTCTTTTAGTTGTTAATACATTAGCAAAAGTCAGCCTGTAAGAGTCTCTTTATGAAGCTTACAATCCCATTTTCATAGAGAGAGTGAATTTTTCTTTATGTCTGACGGCCTTAAAATTTCCTCTTGAATTTATAATTATCTTATATAAACTAGAAAGAAAAGAGTGGAAATTTTCTAAAACTGTACTAAAATAACTTTATTTTGTTAAACTAAAATAAAGTATTTTTGAATTACCTCTGCATTATGTAGTTGTATATTACAATGCAATATATTAAAATTATTGTAATTATAATGTAATTAATGCAATCTATAATGATTACAGTAATTATAATGCAGGTATTTATCTTATTCATTTTACTTGATTCTGTTTATTTTGATTAATACATGGGCATAGATTCTCCTGTTGGAGTCCCTGTTTTTGAGTCACTTCTATTGAAAAAATGACGTTAATTTATGTCATACAGCAGTAAATTTCTTTCCTAATTTTATAATTATCTTCTAAAGACTAGAAGAATAATTGTGGAAAGTTCTCAAAATTTTTCTAAAGTAACTTTATTTTATTAACATTTTGATAAAATAGCGTTTTATTGGATTTCTTATGTATAATGCATCAGACTAAAATCTATCTAGTGCATATCTGTCATTTTGATTAATTCATTAGTAAAGATTCGTCTGTACTCTTGAAGTTTCATTTACATTTCTATTTAAAAAAATGACTTGCCAGCTTATATATGGCACTCTTAAAGCTTGTCCCATAACTTTACAATCTTCTAACCCAGACTGAAAAGAAAAATATAAAAATTCAATACAATTTTTCTATTTTATTAGCATAAAATGACGTTTTTGGGATTGTCTTCACTTCCCATATTCAATATAATGGATTAAGCAGACACAGTTGATATGTCACACTAGCAATTTTATTTTTCCCATCCAATATTATACCTTAATCTTGTCACGATTTTTAACACTTTGCACCAATCCGTCACCCATTTTTAAAGTAATATCGGAAGTTCTTCAAGACGTTCTTCTCCTTGTCATCAATCAAATATTGCAGCACTGACCTTCTTTTGTGCTGAAGCGAGGTTCATTGAAAAATCAACAATTTCGAAGCCCATTCATCTCGGCACAGAAGGGAAAACAATAGGTTTTCTCAAGGAAAGACCCGAATTTACGAAGATGAATACCCAGGGAATAAAGTGTTGATATTAATGCTTTACTGTGATGCGAGAGCTTGAAAAATAAGCCGCCTCGGATAATTCATTATGCCCAAATTTATTCATTGGGAAGCGGCGACGAAGAGGCTTGCATAAAATGGTGGAGTTTCTGAAGTAATTACTAATTCTATTCAGGCTTCATTAGTTAAATCCGAGCAACAGTCACCAAGGGACGCCATGCATGTGTGGGTGAATGTACTCTGCTGGATCAAGACGAAAGTTCCAAGTTGGTTGGTTATGTGTTTAGAAACGCGAAAATATTTATTTTTGGAACAAAACAGAACCCCCTGCTTCTTTAACTTTTCCCGAATCGCATTAAAATGGTTCTTCTACAGAAAAAAATGACATGATTTCTTTCTCATGATTTACACGCAGTTTGATGATAATGACAAGCTGCGGTTAAAAAAATTCTAAACACTTTGTATCTTTTTCTTTCCAGCTCTTTTTTCACTCTTGCCTTCTAATTCCACTTCATTCCTGCCGTTATTGTATTTTTTCCATCTCATTTAATCATGGATGGAAAATTTAAATTAAAAGCTGAAAAATAGATATAAGGTAGATAGGATCTTTAATTTTTCGTTTTTATTGGAATTTCAGAGTTTTAATTATATATTTTAATTATATATTTAAGTATATATTTTATTCATTCTGTTATATCTGTTTATTTGGTTAATTCGTTGATAAAGATTAACCTGTAATATTTATTTTTGGAGAAAAATAGAATATACTGCTTCTTTAATTTTTCCTGTATTGCATTAGAATTGTTCTTGTGTAGCAAAAGAAATTTGTCACGACTTCTTTCTCATGATTTACAGACACTTTCATGATAATGACAAGCTGCGGTTTAAAAAAAAAAAGACTTTGTCTCTTTTTCTTTCCCATCCTTTTTCTCTCTTGTATTCTAATTCCAATTTTTTTCCCGCCTTTTCTTCCTGCCATTATTCTAATTTTTTTCTCTCGTTTAATCATGGATCCAAAATTTAATTTAAAATCTCAAAAAAATAGATATACGGTGGAAATGCTCTTTAATTTTTCGCTTTTCCCTTTTTTAATCGGATGAAATTATGAGGTTTTATGTATTTTATTTTTATTATTTTTTTTTATTTTTGTATCTTTTATTCATTATTCACCAAAAGTCGAATGCTATTTTATGTATTCTGAATTCAAAAGAAGAATGAAAACGTGTCTCAAAAAATCATCGATGATTAATGCGACGCTTTTGTAACAGTGGAAACAGCTAATGGAAGTGGCAAAAACTATCTGTGTAACGAATAGCCTAATGCTTATAAGTGTGTATCTATTGTTAAAAATATTTCGCTAGAAATGGAAATCTAATGGTGCTTCTTTCATTGCTATTAGAACTAATCCATTAGGGGAAAATGTTCGAATTTATGGCTTTCGTTTAGCTTGATTAATGTAGACCCATTAATTCAATGTTTTCTTCCTATTCTAACTAAATATTCCTATTCTAGATTAAATAAAAATGTGTAGCAATGGAATTTTTCTAATGTAAAGTGTTCTAAAAAAGGAACGAAATAGAAAAATCTTGTGTGCGGGCTTTTTTTTTTCTTCTTAACTAAAAATGTGAGTGAAAATGCATTAAAGATATGAACCATGACATTTGAAGAATTATCAAAGAATTATATATGATTTTAAGGTTTTCGTATTTTAGCAAACTAGTTGTCATAAAACATTAAATTTCTATTTGAAATTTTCTTTTAAATTTAATCAGCAAACATCGTTTTACTTATATAAAAACTTTTTTGTACTAAAAGAATAATATTTTAAATATACAGCTCGGAAAACCATTTATTATTATTATGCGGAATCCCAAAAAGTAAATACAAAAAATTCTTCGAAATATAACTCTCACAGTTTTTAAAACTAAATCGTCATTAATTCAGTCAAATATAATAAAAGTATCCAAAATGATTGTTTTTCAATAATTACCAAGGTCTATAAATCCCATAATACCATTTGAAATTCTGTAAATAACCATTTTTTAGCTCTCATTGCATATTTGGTAAAACTCAAGAACACGGTAGAGTTTCTTAACTCTCCATACAAAAACTGTACCATACAATAGAAAACTCTCCAAATAACAATAAAGAATACTACTAGAAATTTGTTATTTTCGAATAAGGGCATTTTGCCAATTTACTTTATTATTTAGTTGTATTTAGTTCTTATTTTAAAAACATTTAAACACTTCTGTGAAAGTAGTTTTGTAATATAATTTTATTAGTTTTTATAAAATTTGATATATATAGGTTGTGGATATTTTGCAGAATAAAATAATAGTTTTGTGCTCTTCCGTGGTGTTACTTCATACTTTAAGAAAGTTTTTAAGAATTCAGAATTTTTGTATTTTAAATCCAAAGCAACTTTCAGTTACTATTGAATATAATTCCAAGTATTTTTAAATTTAGGTTTCACCGATTCTTTATTTTTTAAAGTATGTAATCTTATAATTGTTTATAAGAATAAATTTAATACTTATATTCATTTATAAACAGATTAACCTAATTTATTTTTCAAATTAATTTGATATTTTTGTTCTTATAATGTTTTCCATCACATATTTCGACTGCATACAATTCATTCATCATACAATCGAAATATAATAATAGATTAAAATTCTAATTTAGGCTTTTGAGCTAATTCGCTTAAGAATCGAAGCATAATTACTTTTCAATTCGTTCATTACACTAGATAAATTTCATTTGTATTTTCTTATTTTTTTAAAAAAAATTAACTTATGATTATTAACTACATTTGCTTCGATTTGCTTAATATCATTTTCTATGCATAAATGTTGACTTTCCATCACTATTTTATTTTATCTTTTTGATATTTATCTTATCTTAGTAATACTTTTTGATTCTTTATTCAAATTTCAATTATAACCGTTAACTACAGGATAATTTTATCATTTTTATTAAAAAGAATTATACCATTATCATTTATTATCAATATCCTCAGTACAATCTTTATCTGTTAATGATCGGGTTTTTTTACTTAAAAATTCCCCAATTATAAAATTTAGCAATTGCAGTCAAAAGTTTATATCATATTCTCTTACTTCTTATACGATCTGTTAATAATTTAAAAGTATCTAAATTTCTCTTGTTTAATATGATTAGAGCAGGAAGCTAAATGATTTCTTTTTAACTGTTATTTTGAGTTTTTATTCTTCCTGTTTTAAATCCCTTCGTTGACTCTTGATGATCAAAAATTATTTCATATCCTTATATTTTGCTTATTATTTCTAGAGAATACACAAATATTTTATTTCTGTTGAGATCCTCAACGTACGGTGTTGTAAATAATTTTACGTGGTAGGATATTATTTCTGTTTTTTAAAAAGTATTAATACACATATTTTAAATATTATTTTCCAAAATACTAATGTTCTTATTCTTAATACTTTCAGTATTATAGTTTGAAAGATTAAATAAGTATGATCCGTTGTTTCTCAAGACCGGTCTTCATCCTCTTTTGCCTTTGAACCTCACTCACAACTCAGCCGTCCTCGCTCCTACAGTATTCATTCATTTGCGGTTGAAGCGCCATCTATATTCATTTGGCTGAATTACATTAGCCAAGTCTGTACTGGAAGCTAATACGGTATTCAGTCAACCTTTCTCTGGTAAATTCGAATATAGCAGTATCAAACTAAAACAATAACAAAAAAACCCATATTCATTAATGGGAATAGTGTCTAGTTAAATATTATAATATATTCTTTAAATATCGCCTATTAAATCATTTTTATAAATATATATATATATTTTTTTTTTCAAAAAAAAATTTTTTCAGCAATTTTAGGAACTGTAATCTCCCATTTTAGCTGTTAAATAAATTTAGTTTAAATTAAATGGTTTTCTCTTAAAAATCTAATTTGACACTAATTTTTTGAAGTGCTGGTGCAAATTAGCTTTTCAGATAATTTAATTGGGTTGTCTGATATTGCATTAAATATAATTTCTTAAAGATAATTTAATGAATATCTACCTCGAAATAAATCTCAGGAATATAAAATCTTGAATTCAATTATATTAAGGCGGTTTCTAAAATTATAATTCTAACATAGATATGTGAAATAAATAAAATAGTTAATTAAAAAAGGGAGAAATTATTTTTTAAATATTACAGAACTAAGAGATAGAAAATAATTATTTATCGATGATATGGAATTTAAAATAAAATCGCAAAATTAAGGGGTGAAAATCTTTGTGAATTGGAAATTTAATTCCATATATAATATTTTTATTTTTATTTTTAATTAATGCTTTCATATATTCTTCAATATGAAGTAATATCCTTAATTTATCGCTTTTTAACCTTATAAATTTAAGATTTTGCTTTGAGCATTATACTTTCAATTAGCATTCTCTTTCATTTAGTAAATTAATTCATATTTCTGAAGATTTTTAAAAATTTTAATATGCTTAATTCTGTAATTTTAATATATTTTATGAATCATTATTATAATCGCCACGTAGGAAATTGCAATTTTCTGGAGTGTCATGGTCAAATAATAATATGTAATTAAAAGTAATTGATTGCCTGGGAAACATATTTCATAACTTTAAAATTATTATATTCTAATTGCAACTTACAACTATTCAAAATTTCAAAACTTTAGTACTTTATAAAGCGTTTATAAAATTCTAAAGGGAAAAAAGAAGAAATTTATTAATATGGAAATTTATAAATATGGAAGTTAATAGCATACAATAAATATGGACAAACTTCTAGCCACCAAATATGAAATTTTTTTAAAAAGAGTATAATAAATATAATAGTTAAAAGAGTATAATAAATATAAACAACCTCCTAACCAAACATGAAATTTTAATATGGAAATTTATAAATATGGAAGTTAAAAGTGTATAATAAGCATCAACAACATCCTAATCATTCCTGCGATTTAAAGTCTAATATAGATCATTTAGCAACTTATTGTCATTGAGAGCACACAATAAAATTTCTCTTAGCTGTTATATTGTAAAATAAAAACTAACAATATTCTGGTCACTCAAATAAACTTAGATCCTTTATACATGAATTTGCAAAAAAAAGGAAATTCTTTCATAGGAAATACGCCTAAATATTTCAGAGTTATAGTATTATATGACAAAAAAAAAGTTCTCATAACCATTTTCCAAACTAAATTCTTATACGCCATTCCACAAAGAAATGAATCTGTATTCAAATGTTCGCAACAAAATTTCATAACTGTAGTATTGTATCACCGAAACTAGCAATCTTTTATGTTTTTTTGCAAGCTAATAAGTGTTATGTATTAATTCACAAAAAAGGAGATCTTGTTATCAGAAACACATAAAAAAATTTCAGAGCTATAATGGACATCTGGAAGTTTAAGAAAAATTCCTCACGGAATTTCATTTTCACAAAAATAAAAATATGAAAAATAAAAACTATTTTAGACAGGAAAATATCTGGCGATATTAAGTATTTTATTACAGCCATGATTTCAGTTCACTTGAATCAGTTTCAATATTTTTACAATAAGTCTGTTCACTTTGATGTTATAAAAAAACTAAGAAAATTATAAATGGAATTCTACTGCTAAAGCTCATTTTGAATCATCTTTTACTTAACTAAAAAAAAAAAACAATTCTTCATTTAAATATAACATTTAAATGAGAAAAATTGCAATTCAAAAACGCAAGCTAAGAAAATTCTCTTTAATTCCATTTTAATTTCAGATAAGTCATTAAATCCGTCGTAATCACGTATTTCAACTTGAGTGAAATTAAACAGCGAATTGCTTCCAGTTGAAACAGACCACACAGAGAAATTAATCTTTTTTGAATTTCATTTTCAATCTGAATATATCTTGATTATATATTCTTTCTTAAGGTCAGCTGAAGGTGGTAAATTTGCTCTTCTCATTATCTTTTCACTTTTAGCTGATGCTAATTTAGGTCCACAGCAGTCTTAGTTTAATTGTTACAGTACACCAGGGAGGAGTAATCTGGTGTAATTAAGAATTCACCGAACTGTTAAAAACAGGTTCTCTTTTATCTAGGTAATTAAGAATTGTTTTTACAGCTTCAATTTTACATCTAAAAAATTTTCTAATTAGAAAGGTGAAGAGATAAGAAACTTCAAGGTGTGTGTTTTTTTAATTGGCAATAAGAAAATCCCATTAGTAGTCGATTGACTTTAGATTACAGACAAAAATACGCTTACTTAGCTAATTCTACAAAAATAAAAAGCATTCACTATGCAGTCAGATGTAGTAACGTATGAAAGGTAACTAACAATAATTGTAGCAGAAATGCTAATTTCTGAATCTTTCAAATATCGACAAATACCCCACCCACCGCAACTAATAATATAATCTATTTGATGTAATTTTTGGATCAATAAATATACTTCTGAGTTAATTATGATGATGACTTTTAAAAATTCTATCGTTTTAATTGTATTTAAAAAAATGTTGTTGGAATACTAGCAGTTTAAACTTATGTTTGAGCGTCGATATCGATATCTTCTGAATCTTTTAGATATCGACAAATACCTCCCCCGCAACTAATAAAATAAGTTATTTGATGTAATGTTTGAGTCAATAAATATACTTCTGAGTTAATTATGATGATGAATTTTAGAAATTCTATCGTATTAATTGTATTTAAAAAAATGTTGTTGGAATACTAGCAGTTTAAACTTATGTTTGAGCGTCGATATCGTTTATCTTCGTCGATATTGATATCTTCTGAATATTTTAGATATCGACAAATACCTCCCCCGCAACTAATAGAATAAGTTATTTGATATAATGTTTGAGTCAATAAATATACTTCTGAATTAATTATGATGATGAATTTTAAAAATTCTATTTTATTAATTGTATTTAAAAAAATGTTGGTGAAATACTAGCAGTTTAAGCTTATATTTGAGCGTTGATATGAAATGAGGAATACTTTAATAATGAAATTCTATTCTACAATCAAAATTGTCCGAGTTATGAAATTTCGAATTTCATTACTTTAACTGTATGAACACTGAAAAGTTTCAAAAGCGCATTCAACCAAATTGCAGTAAACGCCTGAGACGGGTCCCACTTCTAAATTTCCTCGAATGGATTGAATACCCTATGTATGTGATTTGTTTTCTGTGTACTCTTACTTAGATTGGTTTAAATGAAAAGGAATTTTACTGAATTCTCAAAGAATCTCCGAGCATCCATTTGTTTAGTAGTCATTGGTTAAGCAAGATCCTTCTATGTTTATTAATCCTTTCAGAAAACGGGTTGTTCCTGCAGGTTTTGAGGGGTAAGAATATTTTTTAATCCCTAAAGAGTAACTAGAGATTTCCAATATTCTAAATTACCTATATCAATGGCCACTTTTTGTGAGTGCTACCAGTGGATTTGCGATTCTTTCTCAATACAGTCAAAAGTTCAGAATTATCGAAAATGTTAGTATGATATTTTGTTAAAAATAATTATATGCCAAAATTATTTTACTAAATTATTATAAACTAGGGAAATTTATATAACAATTTAAATTTGGTAATTTTTAGTATGTCAACTGTAATAAATAATTTTTAATATGCTTTTTGTATATAATAAGTATGTATGTCAATTGACTTAAACAGCATAAAAAATAACCTTTTCATGTTAAATATTTTTCAAATTAATTATGTCTAAAATTATGCCTATAATTATGTGTAAAATTATAGAGGACACTAAATCAACTGATTTAGATAGTTCATCAGCCAAATTTCAAAAATAATGGCAACTTCCTCCACTTTATGCTCACACGAACATAACATGAGAGGATGGTACTGAACTTCCATACATTTTTAAACAAACATTCATTTTTATTGATATAGACATATTAATATTATAATAACAATTTTATAAGTTGGTATATCAATATTTATAAGACAGCTTTGATCAATATTTATACGATTACTCAATTTTATTTTTTTTATATTGTTATATAAAATCAAGCAATCTTATAAATATTGATCTAAGAAATATTTAG
>JAPMOQ010039254.1:897366-951183 GCA_026543055.1 Argiope trifasciata
TACAACAATCATTTAGATTGAAAAAAGCACTTATGAAAAAAATTTATCTATCAAAAGTCTTAAAAAATTTTAAAATCCAAAAAAAACGTGTTTTTTTTTTTTTTTTTTTTTTTTTTTTGAGAAATTATTTTTCAGCAAACATTTTTTGTTGAGAAATTTTTTAAATGATCAGTGATCTAGAAAATGATCTTCTCATTTTCTTGAAAAAAATGTAGATAATTAATTTAATATAATTATGTATTTATTTAATAAAGTATATTTTTACCCAACTATTAAATATCGAGATTATTTGATGTGATGATGACATGATCTTGGATCATAACGATTTTGGAATAAATTTCATGAAGCTTTCATTTTTTTTTCACCTTTTGAAGAAAAAAAATAAAATATGAAAACTTTTTAAATGGCAGTTTTTTTATTGTAATTATTATTTTTGTTGTTCAAAACTGTAATAAGAGATTAGTAAACCAAATTTGAAAAAAGAAGTGCTTTTAAAATTTACTTTTTGAAATTCTTCGTAAAAAGGTTTTACCAAAATTTAGAATTTCATAAAATAACATTTAAACATTAGAATAGTATTAAAAAGCAAATTATGTAAATAGATATTATTTTTGCAAAAATTGAGCTTATAAAAAAGGATTCAGATGGCCTTATTATTTTCCATCTAAACTTCAGATTATTTAAAGGGTTAACTGTTTTGCTCAAGTGTCATATATTTATCGAATATTGATATTTAACTGGTTTATTTTTAAGGGTTTATTGTGATCGCAAAAAATAATCCATTCATAACGATTATAATTCAATATTAAAATTACAGCGATTGCATATATAAGTCAAGTATTCAATGTTTTTCCATTTGAATTAAAATAAGAAAATATTCCCAAAATATAAAGTGTCTTATTAGACAGTAAAAAAAATAAAATAATTAAGTTAAATTAATTAATTTTATTGAATATTTTTTAATTAAGTTAATATAAAAATATTCGATATTTTCGTTAAATAAAACAATTTAATCATCTATAATAGCTCTTTGTGTTATTTCTATTATTTGAATGAAGTGTGAATGTGTTATATGAAGTGTGTTAATAATAATGGTTTATCAGTCTTGGTTGCGTGTGTTTCTAACTACACGATTTTTCAATACATTTCAACTTTAAAATTAGTTGGATTTTATTTCTAAATATCTTATTATAAACTGTAATTTTTTTGAAAATGTTTTATGTCATTTTATAGCTACGACAGCATTTAATTCTTCCTCTGATTCATAACTTTCTTTTCAAGTATTTTGTTTCTAAAAATTCTTTACAGAATGTGCCTAAATTTGTACAGCTATTTCAATGAATTATTCTTCAAATAACTTATAACAAAGAAACATTTTAATATTCTGGTGATCATATTAATCAAGAGGAAGCAAAATAACCACACAATTCTCTTCCACAGTTTCTTTAAATATAGTGTGTGTTGTAATGAATGTTTGTGTTTTATGCATATGATTCACTCAATTAATTTATTTATATTTCAGCTTAGCAAATAGGTATTATGTACTTCTTTTTTTAAAAAAATGCATGCATCAATGAAAAAGGAAAAATAAATCTCATTCATTCTGAATTTGAATTTAAAGCACTTTGAACCCGGACAAAGCATTGAAAGTCACGTGACATGCCATATAATATTCAAAATGACTCAGCAATTTGTTGATTTATCATAAGAAAACTATATAATGCATCGGAGAAGTGAGAAATAATCATTCAGACTTTGTCTCGTCTGTCTCCTTACCTTCTCTTTTCATCTAAAGTTATATCACCGGATGTAGAAACTACTTGATGAAATAAAAGTTTTGCTCATAACTTCTCTTAAAGGAAAACTTGATAAATCATGAAGATTAATTGTGAACATGAAGAACTCCTCCTCCTACACATCAACGTCTATTGTCACTTTCTCCAAATGGAAGTCCATTTTCATAATCAGTGAATTCTGAAAAAAGCATCTGACCACTTCACTACAGACTAGGCGACACTTCCGGGAATAAATGTGTGTGTGTGTCACCTTTGGAAATCACTTTCTTAGCCCCGTTATTGATTTTTTAGGCAATTAAACTATAAATATGAAACGTGTGTGAGTTTTTTTTTTAAGTTTTACTTCATTATTTAATAAAACTGAAAGTGTGTTTGATTAAAACATTCTTCAAATTACAGTGAATACAAATGAAAAAAACGCGTGTCCTAAGAAATAAAAGATGTAATAAAAACCCTAAGATCTTTCTTTATGACCAGAGAAAGCAATTTTTTCAAGCTTAAATTTAACTAGGCAAATTCACGAGATTGAAGTTTTTGATTTCTGAGTCTGAATTTTTTCATAACCCTAAAAATGTTGTTACAGATCATATATTAAATTAACTTAATAAATTATAAAATATTATGGAAATAAAATTGATATAACTAAAATGATTTTTTTTAATGTAATTCAAAAATAATTTTAAAGAAATAATAGTTTAAAGAGATACAAACATCAAGTTCTTTTGGCAAGTCACACTAATCAATTTTCTTTTTTTCAATGGTTAAACTTATTTTTGAGCTCGATTAAATCTTGTATTTGACATTTATTTCTATTCTTCCGTATGTTTCCCCTTAGGATATTCTGTACCAACTTACGGACTTTTCCTTGAATTTTTCTCGGTCCAAATTTAGGAAAAGGTTTTTAGAGCATCTGTTATTTGTGCCTCTGTTTTGTGTCTAGATGCTGTATTGCTTTTAAGTTTGCTTTTGTTTTAATTTTAACATTGTTTAATCTCTTATCCAATGTTTTTACTTTCTCGCATACGAAATACTGAGATAAATATAACTGAAGATATTTGCTCGACTCACCAATCCAAAGAACCTTTAGATTTCTCTGGGGATGGCAAAGTTTTTTTTACATTATGTCTGTCTATCCATGAACACAATAACTGAAAATACTTTGAGTTGAACGGCTCAAACTCGATATTAAAAAAAAAATCCGAATTTTGTAGATGTCTACCAAATTCTAAATGAAATCCATTCATAAAAAGTCTGTATATCTGGTTGTTTAAGTTGTTGTTATTGTCTTGTCCTGTAAAAGTAGTACCGTGGGCTCAAATTGATCCAAAAGTGTCCAAGACAGCTCTGTCTATACAAGAGTTGATGCGGGGTATCGAGATGGATCCTAATGAGCATCGCCAATATGGCAGGGCGATCAAAGATATGGTCTGGAGAAAGTTCAACATCTGTGCAGTGAGGACAACTCAAGTGGCTTCAATGGCCATCTGGAGATATTTTCATACTTTTGAAGTGTACGAAGAGAGAAGTTGCCAGTGCCTCCGAATAGGTTGAACTTTTTCCTGTTGGTCGGCGGAAGATATTTTATTTCCTTTCTATAACCCCAGTGATGGGGAAACTACGGCCCGCGGGCCAAGTCCGGCCCGCGGAAAGGTTTAATCCGGCCCGTTTAAGAGTGCCGTCGTGAGAATGTTTGAACGCATTCTTACTTCGTAATGTGACGACCCGCATAAACATTACCTGCGGCGATATTCAAAACACAATAATATTCTGGACAAATCCATCCGACCCAAACAGCTGACTCCTCTACGCTCGAAACTTCCAGACACTCTCGCATTTTCGATTCATTGTTCTGTTTTACCAAAAGAACCGCAAAACTCCAATTCCCGAACAATCCTTGCAGGTAGGTATAAATACAAGCGAGGCCGTCCGAAGATCAGTTAGTTAGCGACTTAGTCAGTCATCTGCAACGACCCGCTGTGACTCGAGTAATTGTTTGTGTAATCCCCGAAACTCCCACTGCCTCAACAAACTTAATATACTTAATATTGTTGTAAAACTAGTAAATATGATTCGTACCAGAGGATTATTACATCTCCAGTTTCAACAGTTTTTGGAGTCTGTACATGCTGAGCATTCCGATATCCTGTATTATTCAAAAGTTCGTTGGTTAAGTGCTGGAAAAGTATTTGAAAGAATTTGGGATTTAAAAGACGATATCGTGAATTTTCTTCTTGATAAAGACATTTATAATCAATTTGACGTCTTAGAAAACGAAACGTGGCTTTCTGATTTCGCTTTTTTCACAGACCTCCTCGTACACATGAATCAACTTAATCTCAAATTGCAAGGGAAAAATCAGTTTCTTCACGATATTTGTCAATACCTGAAGAGTTTCAAATTACAGTTATTATTATTTGCTAATCAGATATCTAAATCAGATTTTTCTCATTTTTCAAGAATACAATCTTTAAAATTCACTATATCAAACAATAAGATTAAAAAATACGAAATTAATTTGAGAAAACTATCTTCATAATTTGAAAAGAGATTTCAGGACTTTAGAAAAATGGAACCAGAGTTTAGTATTTTTGCGACCCCATTCAATGTTAATTACGAAGTTGATGCAAAATTTCAACTTGCGTTAATAGAACTGAACTGTAATACTTTCCTGAAACAATCTTTTCATACAGTACCATTACTAGAATTTTATAAAAATTTAAGTCCAGATAATTTCCCAAATCTAATTACTCATGCAATGAAGATAATGACAATGTTCGGCTCATCTTATAACGCGAACAAATCTTTTCAACAATGAAGCTTAGGAAAACTTCTTTAAGAAACAGAATTACAAATGAGCACCTTTCATCAGTTTTAAGAATTTCTGCTTCGCAAATGGAACCGGACTAAGATGAGATTTTGATAAAACAGTCTCAATTTCATTTTTCTCATGCACCATCAACCAGTAACGACACCAGAAAATAAAGTGATAATACTTCACATCAAGAACTACACTAAATTCATTTTATATTTTGTGCTTATAATTTTCTTACCTTTTGTTTTTTTACTATTAAAATAATAAGTGTATGTAATAATATATGTATATGTTTATAGAACGCAATTTTTTTAACGATTAAGCATTATTCTTTGGCCCGCTACGATCGTCTAGTTATTACAAATGGCCCGTCTTAAAAAAAGTTTCCCCACCACTGTACTACCCAAAGAAAAATTCAATGAAAATGAAAATCCAATTATGAATCCCATCTGGGGACACGCCACTCTAGGCTTTTCAAGTGAAAACAAGAATGGCGAAAGGCAAATAACTAGAAACATAAAATTTAGCTATCAGATTTTGCTTATACAATATAGATATTTGATTTGAAACTATATCTATCAAAATATGTTTGTCAATCCATACTTTCGAATGCATTTTAAAGCAATGGCATAAATCAATGACATTCGGTGTGTCATTTTGTAATTTCAACTGTAGATTCGTGTAAATTTTAATGTTAATTGACCAACAAAAGAATTCAAAATACAAATTCTAGCAATATATTCAGTAAAATTACTTTATTCACATCAAAACTTTATATTTCGTAATAATCGTTCACTAATATCATGCATTTTCGATCTTATTCAAGGCTCACATTTATATGTGATGGAAGGGGAGAAAATCTTGTATTGGAGAATATTGCTACCAGCCTGTAAAATTGCTTCCCAGCTAGGGTCTTCTACATTTGATGCTACTCGGTATCGCATTAGTAATCCCAGAGTTTGGTACAAACTTGGTGACGAATTTGGGGACTTTGGCGACAAATTGGATAATTCTTGAAACTTCCAACATTTTCACGGACCATCCTATATGAGCTAAGATACGACAAGATAAGCTGTGATTGGTCTAGAAACTTCTAGCTCCGCCTCCCGGAAACTATAAAAGACAGGCACTCTTCACGTGAACTGAGTCGTCGTGAATTGAGTCAGCAGCGAAAGCGAAAAGAGACAGAGAAATTATTCAGCCGTTTGGAAAGACCGCATAGCGAAGCTTCGAGAATCCCGTCTCTTGCTGAATTCTGTCGGACCACTTATTTGTTGTGGACGTTGTCACTCCCAGATTTCTAGCTGTGGGCTGCAATCTTCTAGTTGTCTGTTGTATTGAGTTGCTGTGTTCTATCTTGTGTTCGTCTGGGCCCAACAATCGACAATTCTGTTTTCATCTGACTTCGAAAATTGTCATGTTGGTGCTGTCCTGTCTTCGCGTAAATATGCGTCGTTTTATTGTTGTCCTGTCCTCGTTAAAATAAACGTCTCCGTCGATTTTCTACTAGAAGACTGTTTATCGTTCTCACACCATACACCCACTACACCTAAACGAACCCAACGGATTGGAAATTTTATAACAATATGCAAGAATATTTCGGGGAAATCACTCTTGTTGGTCCTTTTTATTGTCACTGTAGTTTCTTACTTTCTCATATGCCTTCTCCAGGAATAGCAAAATAATCTTCAAAAAATTCGAGCTTGAGAACTTGACGAATCTCCAAAATTTTATACCTCTCCGAGTTCGAAAAATAAGTTTTTGAAAATGTCCTCCCGACTCTCTATTAGTGACAAAGATAATTTTAAAAAGTTTGCGATAGATTATTCAAATTTTTTTATAGTGTCTTTATACCAAATCTGCTGATTTCTATGAAATTTTGGGTAAAATCCTTTCAGGCAAAGTTCTTATGTGTAACTATTTGAATTTAACAATACTAAAACAAATACAAATATTACTAAACAAAGAGAGCTAGATGGATAAGACTTGGTACACATAGTGTTGACGCCTAACAAAGTTTGAACCAAAACCAACAATAAGTTGATTGTCTGTCATTTTTTACATTCAGAAACATGTAAATGCGATAATTCAAAAACGGAATAACTTAAATATATTAATTTGGTATGGGTGTTTTTGGCTACAACTCTAGTTTTGTATCAAATCTCTGGATCAATCGGTTGAGAAAAACATGTCGAAAGCTCGAATTTGGTTTTTGGATATTATTAAGGGCATGCCAGTAATTAAAAGCCAAGGATGACCCTATGTATTTAATGAAATGCTCAATTCCTGCCAAAAATTAATATTTCATAACTATTGAACGCCAGTGTCATATGGAATTATCTGGCAATTAAGTTTTAAGGAGACCACTCTCATTGTTTTTTTTACAAAACCCCGAAATGCTTTTAGTAAATTTATTGGTAGTTTTGTTTAAAATCTTCTCAAAAAGACACGAATCACACTTTTTTCTTCCACACTTGTTCGCATCCAATAATCAGGAATCTTCCCAAATCTATGTGCCGGAGCAAAATCAAAGAATGCTGGATTTCACACTTTATCTATGATTTAAAAAGAAAGAAAGAATAAAAGTCTTAAGTAAACTTTCTTTTGTCGTTATTTGCAAGCATAATATATCAAATATGCATGCGATGAAATTAAATTTGTGTTAGCTATTCGCATAGCTTGAAAAAATAACTTCTAATCGATTCGATTTCTAGATTTACTTTCCTCGCGGTTGAGAAGATTAGATCGGCTCGATCAACAAAATTCAATTTTCTTGAGCTGATGGGTTTAGAATCTCGGAAAAGGGGTTAAATTTTTTTTAACTTTTGAGATGGATATTTCTGTATTCGTAATTAAATTTGCTGCAAAGCATAAAATAGCGTTAATATTTTCCTTAATATTAAAAATTCATACCTTAGTGTTTATACATTTTTAATGTAGAATAATATTTTTTTATTATCTGTTTTTGAATAGGAGAGAATATAGAAAACCAATGAATAAAAATTTGAACTGTATATATTACTTTTTATTTCTTTTTTCTCGCGTATACGAAGTGTCCAAAGCAAACACTGTATCATCGTCAAAAAAATACGATCTATAGATTTTAAAGAAACTACTTGAGCTTGTAAAATATAATTTTAGAATAATCTCTTTTTGATCTCACTTCTTGTTTTTGAACGTAATAACTCAAAAAATGCAAGGAGCTAGCTGTAAAATTCGGCATATACTCTTATACCATTTTTTTAGTTGATTGTTAGTAAGATTTGAAAAAAAATCGTTTAATAGATATTTGTTTGTCTACTCCTGCGCATATGAACATATTAACTGAAAAATGCTAATATAAAGGTAAATAAAAATTGGTCCACGTTTTAGCATCAAAACTGTAGATGAAAATTTTGATCGCATACGTCAAAAGGTCATATCTCTATATTCTACTACATCATGTGTCAATCGGTGTATTCTCGAAATCTAAAAAGGCAACTATTTGGTAAATAAGATATGGTGGCTTGAAAATTTCTTTGGTATCCTTCTTGGTATGTTTGGTAAGACCTTGAAGCCAAAATTGGACTTGCGGATTAGCATTATCTTTAAAGGCCTGGCTCTTCCTCTTCTACTCTACTTCACTTTTGTATACGTGCAGGGGATGCAAAGGAAGGTAAGAAGTACAACAGAAAAACAGTACGAAGTTTGAAATATGTTACATTTCATCCCTGAATGCGGAAAGTCGGGACTGAAACATTTATATTTGTGAATTACCTTGACCTTCGATAACATGTGGTGAAACTTCCTTTGAACATATGGTAGAAGTGAAATAGTGTATTTCCTCTGCTACACTACTTTACTTCCGCTATATGTTCGAGGGATGCAAAGAAATATATTATAGTCTGTGCATTTTCTGTCGGGGGTTCAAGGTCACATTTCCTACCTCGTTATTGATTGTCTGGTACCAGTAACGAGGTAGAAAATATAACCTTGAACCACCGACAGAAAATACACAGACTATAGTATACTAGAAATACATTACGAAGCAAAGTATGCCATAATGCATTACTGTCTGTATACAGAAGTTGAGATTAAGACACTTTCGCTGGTCTTCCACTTACTATCGTGATCTTCAAGGGTTTGTTATTAATCCCCTTACATTTCTCCGTCCTCGCTCTATTCTCACCGGATGCAAATGAGAGTTGAATTAAAACTGAATAAAAGGTGCTTAATTATCCATTTTGAGAATAGGCTCAGAAAAGGACACTTTACCAGTAAGGGGAGAAACCACATCTTATTTATAATAATGACCGATTATTTTATTGCCTAATTCTCTATAATATTCCACTTCCTCTACTTTGAGAGGATGCAAGGGAGGGCAAATGAAGTACAATAAAAAAGTGCTAGATTATCTAAGTTAGTTAAAATGTCAAGAAGAAAATCATATTTTTTTATTGTTGCATTTTTTAATATTCTTGTTATTTTTCTGTTTATTATTCTTAGTGTAATGGATCAGTAAAAAAATATAAGAATAATTCAGGATTAAACCAATTTTTGTCCATATAATTGGAGTGTATTTTATAATCTAGTCCTCTACATGTCTCCAACCCTACCACTACAGCTGATTCTGTTCTTAAATGCCGATATCTAAATTTGATATTAGCATAAAAACTTTTTAACATACATTTTTAACAAATATTGCACATTTTTGTCCTTTTTAATGTATATACATTTTTTGTCTTTATAAACCACGATTTGCTTATAAATCATCGCAAATATTTGAATAGAGAGTTCCTTTCATTCATTCAACAAAAAACTCGATTTTGCATGAATTAAAGCAGTAGAATCTCGCCATATCTAAAATTTTATCAATGACATTTGAAATCGATAGGTCTTTCCTTCGAATGATATGTACACGTGCTGACATCTACTGGAAAGAAAATACAATTCTCTTATTTCTTCCAAAGAAATATTTAGTTTGTGCTGCCATCTAGGGAGAAGAGTGTAAATATTGAATTATTTAGAATTATTTCTGAAATGATGAAAATATTTGTTCTCTTTCATTTCAATGGCTCTGAAATTTAAATATGTCCTTCAAAAATGCCATAAAATCTGCCACAGCTTCGATTTTCTAAAGTAATATTTCTGGAAGTATAAACAAAATATAACAAAAAATTTTATTACATTTTTAATGTTTTCGTTTAAATTTAGATAAATTTCGAAAATTAAGGATTAAAAATCATAATATGACTTTTTTTGTTATTTTTAAATTTTTATTTTTATTTCAAAAATTTTACTTGCTTAAAACTTTAGATAGCAATATCTTTTTTTCTCTCATTACATTTATGTAGTGATTATTCTTAATTGAAAGGAATATCTCGTTCACAAATAATGCTCGAGAATTTTATTTCGCTTCATTAATATTTAAAATATTTTCTCTTGGAATTTAAAGGAAAAATTTTTTGTCCTTGTCAAATATAAGCTATTGGATTTCTGTTATTTTAAGCTTAATTTTTAGTAGCTTAAGTAACTAAGCAAAAATACAAATGTTCTAGACGTGTTCTTAATGTTCTTAAATATTCATTCCTCATCTGAACTTCAATATTTGCTTAATCTATTCAGATTTCATTTGGTAATTTTTTTATCTTGGAAGATTTTTCAGTTGGTACACATTTCAATTTCGTAATTTTGGTCTTTTGTACATGGTTCTGGAAGTTCTGCCGTGTAACTAAAGTCATCGTATTCCTTCCACCTGGGTCTAAAATCCTGATGGTGTGGCATAGAAATTTTGAAGAGGGATGTTCAGCTTCTTAATAGTATTGATCAAATCATATAACAATATCGATTGCAATAATTTCCTTATTCTATTTTATTCTAACACTAGTCGCCTTGTCGACCAGCTGGTTCGCCATGAGTAATGCGTTCTAAATTTTTCAATTAAATCACATATTCATTAGCCTTCAGGTAATTTTGGGCATTGATTGGCCTGAATTTAATATTTTCTTTAAGATGATGGACGAAAATTTTTAAAAGAACACGTTTTCCTAATAATATTCTTTAATTTCATAAATCAGTCAGTTTTAAATATTGATATAGAAGACTGATTGATGTAGCAACTTTTATTTAAAATATTAATAAAAATATTTTGTAAAATATGGCTCATAGAGAAAAGTATGAATAAATCTAAAACCCATTATTCATAAATGCATTGTTGGACTCAAGCTACATAGAATGTAATTATTTACTTCATTTAGATCAAATTAATAGTATCAAACAATATATATGCCTATTAATAATAGTTTACAAATTGGCCATTGGAAAGGAATTTGAATGCATATCCTGTATAAATTCAATCCTGTATAAATAAAGATAATTTTTTCAATTAATGATTTAAATATTGCAAACGATCATAGAATCCTTTGCCTTGCATTTTTTAAAGAAAATATCACGTTTTATATTTATTTTATTTTATCCAGTCACGTGCTAAAAAAAACATGATTAAAATATTCCTTTGAAAAGTCGTTAAAAATAGAAGCTTAAGTTATACATTAAAACATCGATATTATTAGAAAGCTAATTTTATAATCTTTAAATTGATGTAAAAATCATGTTTGTGCGATATTTTCAGAAGTTATAGCGGAAAAACGTCGAAATTTCGCTTAAACTTTAATTCAAATTCTAATTTAAAATTAGAAAAAAGGGCTCCGAGATGCGCATTCCCGACCTCCAAGGTATACATGTACCAAATTTGGTAACTGTAGGTCCAACGGTCTGGCCTGTAGAGCGGCAACACACACACACATTGAGCTTTATTATAAGTATAGACAATACTTAACTTAAATTTCTTTCATTTTAATCAAGTGGTATAATATTATGTCCCAGAGATGTTTATAATTTATAATGGGCAGACAATCTTCATGTCTGCTTGCTTGCCCGCGGGCCCGGCAGTGGAATCCTCAGTATTTAGTCCCCAGGCATTATTGGTTCTATTTGTTTATTATCTATTTCTATATTATTTATTTATTTATATTTTCTATTTATCTTATATCTATTGCTCAGTAATTTTTAAGTGTCTGCTGAAATTTCATTGTTTTTTGTTTTTTTTACAATTTTGTTTTAATTTAACAAGTAGTCAATTTGGATTCCCTGTTTGAATGAATAAAGCATTTAAATTAAAAAAATTCTTTAAAAAAACAATTTACTAAAAAGCACTTTTTTGTCTTAGTTTCCAATTTTTAGTTCAATCACAAAACTTCAAACCTTAAGTACGTAAAGAGGTTATTTAAGAGTCCGTTGAATTTTTTTTTCCTTTACGAACATGGTATAAATCAAAATCAATAAAAGCTTGAATATCAAAAAAATTCCACTCTTTCAGAAGAATTTTCCTTTCAAAAAGTAAGGATATATTTTTTGTAAATTTCTTTATGCATTTTTTTTTTGCCTTTTGTTCTGAAATGTTATTTTAACAAAAGAACGACACAATAAAACAATCTACAATAAATGATAATAATAGATGATAGATAATACTTAAATAAATAAAAAAAATTATTTAAAAAGTTGTTCAGAAATTTTTGAGGGTATTTAAGAATTAATTTATTTAAAATCCCGATAAGAAAGCCATGTAGCTATTTAAATTTATTCACCTTAAAATTAATATTTTTAACATTATAAGAATCTCTGGTCTTCAGCTCTCTTGAAGGAATTTCAAAAAATATGATCCTTTAATATGTAATAAATACTCTGAAACAAATCTTGAATGAGGAAAATGCCTCTAATTTCCTTATCTTTTCTCTAATATTTAGATAACCAGCGGGTGACCGAGCTCCGCTCGGAGAAAATAGGTTTCGAAGCTAACTTGAAGATTTAAATTTTCAATTGTGATTTATCAAAACAATACATGCCATAAGAAAATTTGTGAAACCATTGGTGTAAAGATAACCGGTTAAACCTCGGCTTTTCATCGTCCACCAGCGATGTCATGTCTTGATGTTCCATTGGAAATCCCCATCTGCACTAGTCTCTTCCATGTTTGCTGACCATGCACGGAGCGCTTGGGTTCATATCACCACATGGGTTATGGATCATCCATTTCGAGATCAGTTCCTTGAGTTCCGGATCATCTTTTGGAAACTTTATTAGTTCGCCATATTGGCTATAGATGGCAGCACGTTACCGCTTGAAACCTATTAGCTATTATGGCGAACTAATAAAGTTTGAAAATATCCTATCTGTAACTCCGAACTGCTCGACCGTAGCACTTCAAAACCGGCGCCAATCGATTCCTCGTGGCCAAAAACCCCAGATCCCCAAGTTTACCGGAGTTTATTAATTCTGGGGCGATTTTCGACTTGGCAACCATTCCTCGTATTATAGTATAAGATTTAAATTAAGCTAATGATTCGAGAATTATCTGATGGTTCGACAGGAAATGAGAAGACTTATAATTTAATAGCCAAAGTAAATGGAACACTTTCATTTGATACGTGGGAAGAAAAAGCTATCTAGTGCCGGAAATTAGACAGTAAATAGAACAATGAATATTTAAATTTCGATTTCAGCTTAAATATTTGTCATTAGAGCACGTATCTAGTTTAGAAAAATAATTATTTTTGATGAAGCAAACGGATAGCAGCTTCACTTGCCTTTTTGGGAGTCTCTATTTAAACATTAGAATGTTTGTACAAAATATACTTTTTATATGCGTTTATATTATATTCCTTTTAAGATAATTCACTTATGTCATTCATTTTTATTGCTGTTCCTATGTATTTATTTTTATATTATTCTATATGCTCCTATATAGAATAATAATAATGGCAATTCTTTTTATACATTGTATTATATCCCATAAAAAATATTTTGTTTGTTTTTTATTAAAAAAATGTTTTATAAAAAATCTAAAATAATTCATACGATGGATCATTTTTACAAGCTATGATTTCTGCAATTTTTTGGTTGAATGCTCCATTCCTATTACTTTCAGTTGAACTTCAGACCTACTTAGAAATATTGGTCAATAACATCATTTGTCTAAGTGAAAATTTTGATTAACAAATTCATTAAAAAGAAGAACGATTGAAAAAAATAAGAAGGGAAAAAGAAACAAAAAATATTTAAAAAACCATCTTGCTAATTCTAACAGTAATATCCGGTATATTTCTTTTCAAGGTAAATTTTATAATCAACAACCTTGGAAAAAAGAAGGCTTCTAAACAAGAAATGAAGCCAAGTAATTGCAATAATTTTCTTCGATTAATGATTTTCTTTTTTTAATAAATTTGCTAATGCAATAAAATCACTTTACGCCATGGTAGCTGAATACATTATTTAACATCTAATTTCATGTTAATTTTAATATTATTTTTTATAATAGAAAATTCTCAATGATTTCTAAGATATATATTTTGTATCAGATGTACAAAACTTGAGGATGAATTGATTCTATTACCCTCTTTTTATAATGATTTTAAATAATTTTGAGTTCATTTACTTTAATCTTATACTGATTGAAATTGAATTAGTTAAAACATTCTGGAATTCATCGGCTTGACAATTTTTATCTCTTATTATTAATATGTAAAGCATGAAAGATTACTCTAAGGAATAAACATATCGCTACAATAATTAAGACAAACTCTTTCTTATTTATTTTAAAGACTATTATCTTAATCATGACTAACATAACTGAATACTACATACTTGTATAAATCTATAACACATGAAAATTCACAAATGGTATAACATACAAATGTATTAAAGCCTTGCAAGAAATAGTAATTCCTTACTTGTTTTTAATACATTATAAAGTAATAATTATTTGCATTTGCTTAATTTTTCTTATTAATATATATAAAATATTTAAAAATAAATAGATGTTTTAAAGGAAATTTTTCATGATTTTATATAATTATATTATTAACCATTCTGTTTTGCTTAATTTTTTTTATGTTTTAACACGTTTATTAAAAGTAACTTTTAGTCCTAAACGGTGATGAACCATACATTCCATGAGGCATCCTAAAGGTGCAAACCAGATTCTTTAATATTGCTTTAATTCATAAAAATGATAAAATATTATTATAATATTATGCCTTTTAAATATTTTTAAAACTAATTTTTTAGAAGAAATCATGATTTTTAAATACAATTTCCATTCAACAATTTATAAAATTTGTTTAATGAAAGCCACGAAAATATAATGCTGTTCTCTTTAGAAATTAAAAAAATTATGAAACATCCCACAACAACTTGAAATTTCACAATTGCACAGCTCTGATGAAAGTGATGTAATTGTTATTATCAGACATACTTCTGCTCACGCACTGTGCTCATGAGGCTGTGGCCAGTAAAGCACAGAATATCAGCAACGATAAAAAGGTACTCCTAGAGAGCAACCTTATCTCCATGTCTGTCACATAAGACCTTTGAAAAAAGCGACCTATGACAGTGACATCACTTGAGATTTGTCTGAGGAAACCCTTGTAAGTCTCAGTTGTTGATAAGAATTTCTTACGAAATGACGTCGGATAAGATTTACGGATTGTCGTCAAGTGATAAAAAAGTTCGTGTTTCAAAGGTGGGATTTAAAGCAACTGTGAATCGTTTTTACCGATTTCAACCTGTGAATTCCAAGGACGAGGTTTAACTTCAACTAAGAATTTAAATATTCTAAATCTTTTAATTACATTACAAGGTAATTACAAAAAATTTTGAGAGATTGCAACTTCAAGACCAAAATACCATGATCAGATAATATATTCAGATTTATCCGTCGATGTCAATTTTATTTTTTAAAATTTACTCTCATTTAAACTACTGTATTAAAAAAATTACCCGGAAAGATGTCATAAGATAAGAAATATCCATCATCAAAATTTTTTGAAAAACCATCAAAATTTTTTGCATCGATTTCAATATTTATTGTTTTTTTTTAATTTATTTTATCTCTTTTCAAGTGTTTTTAAAGAAATTTAACTTGAATTCCCACACATTACAGCATGTTAATCTTTTTGGAATAATTCGTCTGTCCTCGATTCATTTTTTAAAAATTTACTCTCATTTAACTTAACGTATCAAAAAATGCCCAAAATGGTTACATAAGGTTAAAAGTATAAATTTATTCATCAAAAATTATTTTATCTTTTTCAAAGTTTATTATTTTAAATTTATCGCATCTGCTGTCATGTTTGTTTGTTTATTTATTTCAAGGAAATTCTAATCTCAATTCTAAATTACTGTGGAGTAATAATATTGTGCGATTAATTTATCTATTTTTGTTTCATTTTTAAAAATTTACACTCATGTGAACTACCGTAACTAAAAAAATATTTGTAAAAGAAGCTTAAGACAAAAAAAGTATCAATTTATTAATCAAAATTTTTTGCCTCTCCTTCAAAGTTTGTTACTTTTTAATCCTTTCAAGTTCATTTATATCAAAGAAATTCTAATCTCAATTCCGGAATATCATGACATGATAACATTTTAAGTATATTTTGTCTATCTTTAGTTTATATTTTTAAAAAAATTACTTTCATTTGAAC
Organism: Argiope trifasciata; assembly: GCA_026543055.1. NCBI lineage: Eukaryota > Metazoa > Arthropoda > Arachnida > Araneae > Araneidae > Argiope > Argiope trifasciata. Next base: position 913,497 of record JAPMOQ010039254.1, read on the forward strand.
AGCGGAATCAAAAAATATCCGGAATAGCGGCACAAGACAAAAAGAGTCAATTTATTCATAAAAATTTATTGCATCTCTTTCAAAATAATCGCCGCTTGAGCAATATACTTCTGACAACGTTTCTTCCAGTTATAAAAACATGCCTTAAAGTCATTTCAAAAATCTCTTTCATGCCAATTTTCTTTCATCAAAATAATGGATTCAAAACGATTACCTGAAAGAGGAAATTTCACTCTTAGAAATAAGAAAAAGCCCCTGAGTAAAATTTAATAATAAACAGTAAATGTTTGCTGCAAACTCAAGTTTGAAAAATGCACTGTAAAGAAGGTGCGTTATTTCGCCACATTTCTGTCAGTTTTCGATGATTTTCTTCATGCCAACGGTGTAATCTTTCTTTGACTATTTGACCATATGATGAGAATTTGTAATGTAAAATCTAAGAAAACAATCAACAATGTTGTGATTTTAGAGAGATGTTACCGTGATCTTTTCGGTCTTGCTTCGGTTTTCAAGCACCATTCACTTGACTGTTCAGTTATTTCTATATCGAAAGCATAAAGTAAGTTTTATTTTTAGAAAGGTATTGAAAGATATCTCAAGGGCAATTTGAGCACTTTATTCTTTTTTGAGAGAAGGGAAAAAATTCAGAATTCTTTAAATGATGACTAATCGCATCGATAACTGATCTTTTAAAATACATTTACTGCAAAAAATCCGTATAAAAAATTGTTTAATAACTCTAATTAATAACCTTTATTGCAAACAACATTTACAATTGTTTTTACCTATTAATATCTTTATCATTAATCATAGAGAATAGTCTAAAATAGATTATTTATCATCTTTCAATGTTTTATATAAATAAAATACTTTCGTTTTGAATAAAAAGTCATTTAAAAAAAAAATTTTTTAACATTTTATATGTTATAGTGGTAGAAATTTTATTACAAAAACAAAATTTATTGCATATTCTTTACTCAAAAACACTCGTCATTTCGAAAAATCAACAAAGGGGAAATTTTTTTTAAATCAAAAACAGATTTATTTTCAGACGATAAAAAGAAATAAATTCCTGAGCATTGCCAGAATGTTTATAGAAGTCTTAAAAGAGTTTGATAAAAGATTGCAGACGATATCTACTACAGATGAATTTTAAATAAAATATTCTTTTTATTACTTTTTTGGTAATGGTAATATAAAAGCTATAACATGAACACAAAAATATATTTTATAACATTACGAGTGTAAGTATAAATAAAATAACAATTGGAATGAAAAATACTGTTGTAAAATGAGCTTAAAATATTTTTAGAGAAAATACTTATAAAAATGAAATTGTTTCAACTGAAAAACTTATTTTTTACTAATTTAAAAATAAAATTAAGTGCATAAAGTTAGATTGTTCGCAATGATATGCTTCGTTGTTATTGAAGCAAATTTGAATATTCCATTCATTTTTTTTTTTCAATTTAAAATTGAATAAAAATTTTCACTCACTCTTTCTTAGTGAGCATTTACTGTTTAAGATGTAACAACTTACCAATTTTGATACTCTCAAATCAGAGTCTGTCCTGCACTAAGTTTTGAACGATCTTTTCATTGATAATGGTGCAATTTATAGGTAATATACCAGCATATAAACATAGTAACTTTCATATAGGCATCGAAATTTGCACTTTATATTCTGTCAAAAATATTTCTCTTATGAAAATGAACAATACTTCATAAAAATAGAAATAATGTATTTATTTATTTTTGAATAGCTATAAATACTCCATTACACATACTTTTTCACTGTACAACGACAAGTATCCATGCTGCAATTCCTTTAAGGAAAGAAATGTAGTAACATTACCAAAGTGTTCCATTTGTTATAATTACTATAATATGATATTTTTAAGAATGGAAAATCTTCCAAACATTTCGTTTTTATGATTAGGGCGATATGTTAAGTAATATATTAAAAAAATTACTCAAGAACAATCTTTAATTATATCCATTAAATCCTATAAAACTTTTGGTCATTTGCTCAAGAAAAAAATACCAATGCTACGAGCTTGGATGATCCAACTGGTCTATTCTATACTTTCTTTGTGGAATGTTCACTGCATTGAAACAAACGATGAATATTTCATAGCTTCTAAAATACAAAACTATTTTGCTCATTTATAACCATTTTGTACTTTACAATTCTAAAAAATATATATCTTTCTCTTTATTGTTTAATTTCCGAATATAGTTACCCATAATTGATGGTTTAAATAGAAAATTTAAAGATTAATAATAATATAATATTTCTATTTTTTACTCCGTTTTGGGACTAAAGAAGATTATTCATGTTTTTAAAAGTGTATTTCAAAATCATTCGAGATACTTTTATAGTTAGTTGGATAAAATTATTAAATTTCTTAGTATTCAGCCGGGAGTATACTAGATTTGCTAGAAAGACATGTAAAGTTGTTGAAGGAGATTTATTTTTCAAAAATTGTACGATAATACGATTAAAAAATGTTGTTGGAAGATATGCAAAAATATAAATCAATATTTAAATATCTTTTTTAACAAGCATTCTTTAAATTGGTTCATTAACTTTGCTTTTATTAACTGTGTACCTTTTCTACCATTTCAATTCATACTTTTTTGTTAACTCAAGTCTAATTAAATTTAATCATTAAATCTAAAACTATTAAAATATTGTAAACATGATTGTGAAATTCCCAAACTCTACTGCATAAAGAAATGAGCTTAAAAAAAGGATTACTAAATGAGTCTTTTTTAGCACTAAATAGTTAGATCGGTTTGCTATATCTATAGAAAGATACAACAAACCGAGATATTGTATTAAAAACAAATACAAACCCGAAATATCTTATATCTTTAACCTTGTAAATTTTCCCAAGATGAACTTGCACAAAGAAGTTCCAGTTTATCTCAATATTACTGGAAATATACATATGCTGTTTCAGAGGTTGCTTCCAACTGGTTTATTTTGAACTTTATCTGTTGTGTAAGTTACTTAACCTCAACCATGGAATTAGTAAGATTATCAGGAAGACCAATTCCAATAAGCGTCTTAACCCAGGCAAAGATACAACATTTTTATCTTAATATTACTGTAAATGCACAGATGTCATTTTGAAGGCTGATTTGTTGTAAAGTTTATCTGCTAAGAAAATAAAACTGGAAACATGTTTCTAATTTAAGAGACTTTGTATACTCGGAGTCTTTTAAGATTCGTATTTCAAATTTTGACACTTAGAAAGTTTCACATCTGTGTCTAAATTACTGGTTAGAACCGGATAAACTTACTATATAAGGGGATATAAAGTAACGTTTTGGGTCGAAGTTCGCCATCTGCTGCCATTTGTGTCATTTCTATTTTTCTAATGCGCAAGTATACAAACATTATCTCACATGATTTATACTGATTAATGGTATGGATACCATTTATTATTGATGTGTTATTATAAAAAAAATAATATAAAAGTATAGGAATTCCGCATAAATCAGTTGTTATTTTCTGTTTTATTTCTTATGAAATCTGAATTCAGAAATTAATAAGGCAAATTAAGCAATCAAATGAAAACAAGACACATGAAAATAAAATAAATAAACCATTTTTTATTTCAAAAGTAATCGCCATAGCTGTTAATAAATATATCCCATTATAAGACAAGATGGTCGATACATGCCTGAAAAAAAATTTACGGTTGCTGAAAGAATCATGATTATTCCAAGGTGTCACCTCTTAGTCAAAATATTGCACCTGAACTTATACTTCCAGTTACAAGGCTTCATTAAATAAAATGGATAATTTTACGAATGTAGAGCCATGTATATCTTTCTTAGGAGCTTCAAAAATATGAAAATGGGAATGACAAATATCTCGACTGAATGGAGTATGTGTAAGGGATTTTGCGATAGCGTTTATTTCACTCAAACTTACACTTATGTGCCATGTTTATTCGTAATTCACAGAAGACTTTCGGACATGAGTTTCAATCCCTGATCCTTTTTTCTGCAACCAAAAAGCGTACTACAGTACGTTGTTCCCTGATCTCCATAGTGATGTCAAATGCACTCACAACTCACTGACTTCATTTCGGACACGTCAAACAGAAAAATGATCGAGCGGTGAGCATTCACTCTGCAGCTTCTTAATTTTCAATAGAAGACACTTATATCCACGAAAATTCCTATGCTACCAACTTCCGTGATATACTCATTATGAAGACTGCACCATTTTCATTTGACTGTCCCTTATACGATGTATTAAAAGTGTTATTTTAAAGATGAAATTCTACTTGTACATTTCTTTTAAGATTGAAAAATGATTTTTCCCATCGAAGCATGGAAACAACGCAGTTTGTTTTATAAACCATCGGTTGCGGTGTCCCCGAAATTTTTCCACATACTCTCTGATAAATTTGTCATGCCAGAGAACATCCTTACAAGGTACTAGCGTACAATTGTTACGAAATACTAACTTTTGGGGCGAATTTGGTACTTTTACTGAACTTATCGTATCGTCCTTGGCTACTTATTTGGCGATTAATCCTTGGCATGCGATTACTAGTATCCAAAAATTCGAATTTTTGCTTTAGACTCGTTTATCTCAAATGATTGATAAAATCGACACAAAACTTTAATTACGAAATTCCGAGCCAAATTTGATATATTCAAGTCATTGCGTTTTTAAATAGTCGCGTCCTCAAGTTTTTGAAAGTACAGACCTACAAACGGTCATGGCTTGGATTCAAAATTTTTAAAGTGCCTAAATTATAGACATTAAATCTCTGCACGGAGGTTATCTTCATTTGTTATCGTACTAACTTATATTCGAAAAGTTTTATAAGAAGAAATTTTATACAAAAATAGAAAACAGAAATCTATGAATTTGGTACTAAGAGTGTATACAAATTTCAATTGACTAGCTCAAAGCGTGTTTTTTGTTGTTGCTGTTGTTGTCTTTATCACAAACAGCACCGAGTGCTTCAAAAGTTCGTTAACATTTGAAAATACAATAATGAGCGGAAAGATATAGATAGAGAATTAAAAACTGATATAAGGAAATGACATGGAAATTTATCGAAGCAAAGAAAAGGTGCAAAAAAAACTTAGGAAGATAACGATTGTTTGTTTAACGTATTGTGGAAAGATGACGCTCATTTTTTCAGAATTTGCTCTATCTAAAATCTTAGAACAGTTGTAGAAACCACATCGCAGGATTATGATTGTATGGTTACTTGAAGTAGCAAATCTACCGCGATTCTCATATCGCTGACTCTTCGACCCACCCGAAGGCATACGGATAATTGTTACTGAGTGATCTGACAGACGCAACAGCAAGATTAGAAGGAACTGTTGTTGAGTCCTAAAGACCATCGCCAGCCACGGTACAAGTCTTCCCTACAGAAATATGTCCCTTCATCGATGGGAGAAGTCAGACCCCCATATTTTCGTGTACCCTCCAGGGCGGCGACAGCCAACGCCATGCTGGAAGTTTCTCATCCCCATTTTGTTGTGCATCAAAATGGGAATGAGAAACTTCCATCATGGTTGTTGAAGGGTGTTGTCTTTAGCAAACTGAGAAATTGCCGAAGGGCGTTGTCTTTTAGCAGCCGTAATGATGTGGGCACTATAGTTCGAAGTCATTAGGGATGCTAAAAGACAACACCCTTCGGCAATTTCTCACCACACTTACAAATGAGCTGTACATAACATTATTTTTCGACTATAGATATCGTTAGCGAATGACGATCGACATGTTGAGCATTTATTATTATGAACATAATCTTTGCTAAATATCAGTTGTTATGCCAATTATTGCTTTTTTATCATATGAGTTATGATATGATAGTCTTTTATTATCATATGAAATTTACTTTTCGTTTTAGTATTCTAAAACAACCACATTTAGAAGATTCTATCTCATTAAGACAAAGACGCTGAAGGATGAGAGCATTTCCGGAATTCTTAGTCATTCTTCGTCATTGATGCTTACCCTATTAGATACTTTTTTGTTCGTTTTGTTCCCATGCATGTGCATATCGACTCATTTCTGGCCTCATTATTTTAATTTAGTTTGTGATTAATTAAAGCTTATTTTATTGTTAAATGTAAAAATTTCTTCCTTTCCTATTACACCTATTTTGATAAATTAAACCCTTCCTAACGCATGCGCAACAGCACGGGAGGTTTTAGAAACCGTTGTCAAACAATATTGGTCATCTTTTGCGAGGTATCTTTATTTTCTTTCAATAAAACTCCAATCTATAAACTACAGAATTTCCAAATATTAACACACTTTTGAATCACCCTGTAAACAGCTTATTAAGCAAATTGACTAGCAGAGTAATTATATATTTTTCTAATACCGTTAAAGATTATAACTAACTACTGAAATGAACTTTGAATTCATAATAGTAAGCTTGATATTCTGTCTGTCGTGGTTAATTATCCTCCTGCTCATACAGTGTGAAAATTCGGAGAAGAGAGTACTAGGTAGATGTCTTAATTATTATATGACACTGGTTTAAAAGGACAAAGTTCAACCGAAAATAATCTTAGAGCAGTGCATAGCGAGAGTAAATGTCACTCATCATATAAAATAATTTTTTTCTCCACCGAACGTCAACAGTGTTTTAGCAAGCGTAAATTGCACTGAGAAAGGATATTACTTTTCTCGCACCTTCATTATATTTTTCATTAAAAAGTGACACAAAGGCAATAACATTTTGTCTCCATGGTAACCTTTAAGACTGGTATCCCAGACATCTATACCTCTCCAGTTTAACCTACTTTACCATCATTAGGCCATTGTCCTAACGTATATTCAAAATGGACGTTAATCTAATGAAATAAACAGTTTTCAAATAGATCTCTATCAGCAACTCTTTAGAGTGAATATGAAACTTTATCATCATCATAGGCGGCAGCAGAAAAAAGTATCAATGTACTAATGTCATTTGATTTTTTCACTTATAATGATTTAACCATCTGTAAGCTATGATAAACATATTTAATATCGAATTTTCAGTTTTTGAACGCCCATTATAAGTTGTTTTATTGTCCCTAATTATTCTACTTCTTAAAAAATTCAAAAACCATACAAAAATTTTAATTAATTCTTTAACCACGTGTTGTAATATTAGAAATAAGTATTAGACAGATGTCAAAGAAAAGAGGACAACATTGGGAATTAATTTTTTATTCTTAAAAAATGAACCTTTAACAAATTGTCTCTGTCATGACCTGTTTTCATTTAAAAGTTTTGTTGACTTGGTCATGCTTTATTTAGTTGCGTTAAAACTTGAAAAAATAATTTGAAGTGTTAAACGTTAAAACCACTGACAGTTAGTGAATGCGATATGCGTATGATATGCTAATTAGCTGATTAGAGGCCTCGGACAATGTCCAAAAGTACTGACCCCTCGTAACCCAAAAATCCCCCTGCCAGGAAAAAATCCATTATTTTGAATCCTTGCCTAGGGGTAACCGGGTGACCCTTGAAGAAGTCTTCAGGCCGGATTCTTTTTCTATTGGTTGTAGTTTTGATTCGGCTGTGTTCCTTTTTTGCTTGGCTTATTTTGTTAATTAATTTAGATTCATTTGTATTTTAGTTGTAGCTGCATTTGCGCTCACTAAATACAATGATTGATTTTTTTTTAACTTGTTTGAATCTGAAATAATTTTTAGTTTCGTTTCCGTAATTAGTTTTGTTTTTGTTTCGTTTACATAATTTTATTAATTATATTAATTTAGATTTGTTTCCTTAATAGGTTCTATTTCATTTACTTTTCATTTTTGTGAACTTTTAGCGTTTAATTCCAAATTAAATTTTAATTTCGATTTCAACCTAATTAGTTTCGTTTAAATTTTTGTTGACTCAGGAAATGGGTTTTAGTTATTTTAATGCTTTTATGATTGCGTATATACATATATAAAAACATTATCTCTTTTTCTCAAGAATGAAACTTCAACAAAAAAAAATTGTTATGTACTTGAACTCGATGGTGTCAAGGAAGATGAATTCTATCATTAAAAAATAAATTTATTTTACCTTTCGCCATCGTCAACGCGAAATCTCATTTACATATAAACGGTTTACATCTCTCCCTAAGTAAGTTCGTCCACCTCAGTATTTCCCTCCTTAACAAGGCTTGTGCTCAGATACTTATTTGGCCTTGAACTTAACCGTTTCTTTTAGAGTTCTGTAAAACATTTGGCCCAATATCTCATTATTAGAAGAAAAAATCAACAGCTTTTTTTTACCAAAAATAGTATCTGAGTAATATCAGTAGAGTTTATTTACATTCCATACGTTGTTTTGCTGTTAACTTGCTCGGCTGATTTATCATTTGCCGAAGAAAACTTAGCGCGTACCTTACAGTCATTTAGCCTTACCTAGGGTTGTGATCAGATATTTGCACGGTCTTGTACTTAACTTATCCTCTGGTTCTCTGATAATTTCTACTCTTTAGAAACCCCTGGTCTCATTGCTGGGCAGAAAAATATGCATTTTTATATTAAATATACCTGAATACCTATGTAATTTGTTTCTAATTCATATACTGCTCCATTGCTTACTTTATCATGTTTTCGTGGCTTGTCTTACCCATGAAGAAGAACGGGAAATGAGAAACTTCCAGAGTGGCTCTTGTTTCCTTGTTCGGTGGCTATGTTGTACTGTGATAAATGAGGTCCATTAGGACTCAACTGAAGCTCCAGTCTTATTGCTATCATAGTGACAATCATTCAGATTAATCCGAATACTTAGGCAGGGTGGAATTAACTCTTTTGCTGTTTGTTAGATACATTTTACATATCCAACAAACCCTTGTTAGATATCTTTCTGTTGGAGAATTTACTCTTTAATACGAGAAAAAAAGGAGCAATATTAAAAAACTGTTTACCTTTTCAGATATAAACAGGAAAGCGGTTAATTAACAATTCTATAGTCGATTGCTATCACCTAATTCTGAGGATTTCTAAAAAAACCCTGGAAATGATACACAGTTACTCAGCTTTTATACATTTATTGCCATCTATGGTAAACCGGCCATTTAATTATTTTTTGTTTGTTTATTTAGAGATTAAGTTTTTAGAGTTACAATAGTGATTTTTTATAATTACAGATATACTCGTCACTGATAGATTAAAAGACAATTAAAATGCAACATCATCTTAGAATCATTATAGCTTTTTTACAAACTTTATATGAATACATTACGTTAATATTAAAATATTAAGTACTATAATACATAATTCCTTATAAAATCATATTTTGATAAAATTTTACGATTAGACTCTTTGACAAATCTATTATCTACATATGTAATTTGATCAATAAAAATTTCATTTCTTTAGAGTATCCTAGAAGATTCCGAAATGTAATACATTTAAAAGTAAATACAATAACTCTATTCATCATAATCTAACTCTTCTATTTTACTTGATTCGACATCATAACTATATTCAATATTTATTTTATTCTTCTTCCTCATTCTTCGTCGTAGAAATTTCATCATAACATCGATATCTTTATTCCTATGAAAAGCATTGTGAAAACTGCCTAACCGATTCTAATTTAATTATAAACTATCTTACGGCTAAAAGTATTTATAAAAAATAACTTTAATTATTCTGTTCAATCAAATCTCATTTTAACATAAATTCATAACCCTCGAAATTCTTACCATAAACCTTATGAAAATAGCAGCAATGTTTTATCCAGCTAAATCTAATCCAGCCATATATTTTTCATCATATCATTAAATGGTTACTTGCAAGAAAAGTGGTAGTAATTCTTTTCCAGATCTTACACCGGAATACACTTTTCATCACAGTCCTAGAAAATTCGATGTTTCACTTCTTCTGAAAAACATTCAGATAATTATTTTCAAAAGAATCTAATTTCACCATAAAATCGTCATCAAAATGTTAAAAAGAATCCTTATATCAACAATTCCAATTGTTACATTCAAAAAAGAAACTGTATGACATCATAAATTCATCATAAAACGTAAAAAAAAGTTCATACTTGAATCCTTATGGAAGTACCGATAATATTCTATTCTACTAAATTTAATCCCACCATAAATTCATATTCATATCATTCGAAAACTAGTTTGTTTTAATCTTATGAAAATATTATGACAATCATATCCAACAAAATTGTATTCCAGAATAAACTCTTTATCATAGCACCAGAAGACTCGAAACCATAATCCATACCAAAAATATAAACTAATGCTATTATGAATAGAAGATGAGACGATTATTTGTTTTGTTTTTCAACCGTATTCGAAAAATTTGTTTTTGCACTTCAACCGCGGACATAACCTTCGAATGACAACATCTGTCGCAATGTTTTGGTCCAGTGTTTTCCTTTCGCTGTTTTGCAAATCTTTATTTTTAAAAAAAGAACTGTAGAACTGTTCTCCTTGATGTCAGGTTAAGAACAGGAAGGAATACAGCCATAAATTACGAGGCGGATTCGAAACGTGAGAAAGGGAAATTTTAAAAAATAACATGAATCGTCTATTTTCGAAACTTAATTTGTCTTTTTGTTTTTAACATACATCATTTTAACAACAATATCTGTGGACTTTAGCATTTAGCATGTCTTTATCTTAATATCATGGAATTCCATAGAAGAAATGTTCCAAGATATATTGTTTTTTTATTGTTCTTAATCTTATGCAGTGCCTGATAAATGAAAATAATTCTTTTCGTTAAATTAAATGCTAGTAACATAAAACTTTCCTTATGCAGCACAATTTAGGTCTGACAACATACTTAAATGATTATTTGACACCATTAAAAAAAACAGAAATATTTCTTAAAATGGAAATAATTTACCTGGAAAAAAATTATGTCTACTTATATCCTGCAAAACGTTGCCGATTATTATTTTTTTTTTCAAAATGTTGACTTATTTATAAATGATCAGTGAAATTTGAAAAGTTTAAATAATCAAGCATTGAAAATTTTTTAAAAAATTAAAAATATATACCTATTTACTTTTAGAAATATAACTAGAAAAATCAAAATACTATTGCTATAAGTAATTTTTTAAACAAATGATCGGTTTGGAATTAGCCAAAATAGAGAAAAAAAATTTATTTTACTAGAATTTTCTAGTTCCAGATTTTAATAAAAAAATTTTAAAATTTAATACAAATAATTTATTGAAACAATTTATAGAATTCATTCCCTTAACTTCTAAATCAGGAAATATATATTATTTTGTTAGAACCGTTTTATGTCTTTTTTAAATTCATTATGAGACTAGGCAGATTCGGACAGTCAAACTCAAACATCACATTTGCTTTACATAATTTTAAAAAATTGCATGTATTTTTATAATGCAAGTAAAAATAAAAATTTCGTGAATAACTCTTGATGTTTCCATTGAAAAAATAAATCATTTTGATTCAATTAAAAAAATAATTTTTTCTAATGATATTTATTTGCAATATTTTATTTTGCCAATTTCAAGATCAACAACTGCTAAGGAGTATATCCTTAATTTTTGGGCAAGAGGATTGCAGTTCAAGGTCCGATTGTTGGTAGGTTCATGCATATTTTATTTGCTGAAGTTTAGGGAGATAAAGCTCTCAAATGTCTCTTCTGACAATAATTTGGAATTACAATGGTTATCTTGAAAATGCTTTGAAGCAGCAAGGGCAGAAATAGTTTTTGACCTTGTAAATTGTTCATGCCAAATTGTTTTTGACCTTGTAAATTGTCTGTTCTCCATACCATCGTACAGTTTCAAATCTGTATTATTCACTAAATTTCACTAAAATGCATTATTGTCCTTTTAAAAATTGAAAAAGCAATATTTCCAGGGGCAGTTCGTATGCATTTAGAATACTTTTCTGTAGACCCTAATTTAGCAATATTCTTGAACTAATCAGATTTCGGATTCGATAAATATTACAAAGGTATTAAATTATCTATGTGTTTAAAATAATTGAAAAAAATATACTTTAATTCAAACCGTTCAGTTCTCGTCATTTTTTAAATAAATTTCAAATGAAAATTCTTATTTCTTGAACGATTTCAATTATCAATCCTGAAGCTTCCAGAAATATTGCAAAATAAAATTTTTGTACAATCTTTAGCCTCTATATTCGCCTCTTGTTTTTCCAATTAATTTGTACACTTTGAAAACATATTTAATCAGTTAAACGATTTTATACTGCTAGTTTTATACTGCTGCACAGTTCAAACATTTTTTTGTAATAAGATTAGTTCATAGTTGATTCAAAAATGAATTGACATATTTTAATTAATTTTAATGCGTAATCTATAGTCGAAGATGGCTATTATGTTATCAAGTCCTTGTTCTTCTATAGTTCGGTATTCCGATAGTGAACGTAGAATTTAAATTTTTTTTCATAAGATTAGTTAGCAAAAAATTTTTTGCCATAAGGCTGATTCAAAAATTAATTAACACGTTTAAATTAATACTGGAGCATAATTGATCGTCGAAGACGGCTCTTAAGGTATTAAGCCCTTGTTCTCGCAACAGTCAGGTACGAAGTCTTCGTAAGAGAAATTCTTATGAAACAAGCATCTTGCACAAAAAACATTCAGTTAAAAATGGATTACTAAAAATTCTATAAATGCGCATATTTTACTATTATCAAGTCCTAATAGTTTTTTCAGGGCAATTTAAGAAAAATTAAAAATTTATCATTTTCATCGAAAAGTTTCCTGCGCTGGGGAAATTAAAAGCTCTTTATTTTCCTGGAAGCATGACAACACTTAAGATATGCAAAGAAAATAAAATAATTGATTTATTAAGAATTTTACAAAAATAATACTTTTTCCAGTAAAATAAAAAAAAATATTACTAATTTGAGCTCGATACGCAGGTAAGTTTCAAATATGGTCATCATTACTTAACATATGCTACTTTAACGACCAGCTGGTTCGCAAACATTTTCGGTGGATTTTTTTTCGATTGAAGCTCACACGTCATGTAATAAGATCCCTTCTGCAAAGTATCTTTAAACATCATGACAAGCATTAATACTTTGTTATTTCATTAACCTTACACCTGTTTATTATGTATATAATCTTCTTAATTAACATACATGACATCATATTTGCATCATTTGCGTCAATTGAAAGTTGTATAACAGGTAATTCCGTTTTATTATTTCCTACATAAAATGCGCCATTCATACCAATATTAAAAGGAATTGATTAAATAGAATTTTAAAGTGCAAAAAAAAATCCAATGAAATAATATGAAAAGGTTAGTGCAATGGAAGAAAACCCTCATGATTAAAAAGTTGAAAAAATAGTTAAAACATTTCAATGCAAAAAACAGAAAGTATTGATGATACTAAAAATGCCCCAAAACAAGTTTCGTTAGTTTTTGAAACCTCAAAAAAACTGTTTAGCTAAATTAATACTTTTTTATACATAATAGTTTAAATTCTAAAAAGATGTTGTTATTAGTCAAAAATTTCAGCAAGTTATCAACAAGATTTTGCTTAGTTTTTAAATTAAGAAAAATTTATTATCTGAGATTTCAACAAAAATTTCCTTCGACTTATATATTTCCACTATCTAAAATATGTATGTGCCAAATTTGGTATTCTATGTTCAATAGTATATTCTGTAGAGTCCCATTATGCACAAATTGAAAATGAACACACTTGTTTTCATTATTAGTTGAGATATGATTCCTTATACAGAAAAGAATAGGTATCTTAATCACAAGTCATTTTATCATCAAGAATGCTTAGTAATTATTGATTATATTTGTGCTTAAATTCGTGCAAGAATAAAATAATTTATTCATGAAATAAGTTTATGCATTTATTTAAGTTAAAAGAAACAGTAGTAAAAATTGAGATTCAGATCTAGCAAAATTCTACTATGTGGATGATTCTATAGTTGGTTCTGTGATTTCCGATTAAAAATATTTTCACCAGCATAGTAATGTGTTAAAAAATTATAACTGAAGCAGTTATAATTTTCGTCAGTAAGTACAGTTGCATCAATATATAAGACGATTTTAGATGGACAATCGCAAGATATGGCATATTTTATTAAAATTATGCGATAATAATTAAAAAAATGCATATTGCATATTAAATGGAATCAGATATGATAATATATTTTCAACTTTTATTATTTTTTATTAAAAGCTGCGATATTTTAAAATAATTTAAGGATTATTACTTAGTACTTATTTAAGAATTCTGTCTTAGATTTAAAAAATTATTTTCCTTCAAAATGCTCTTTTATGCCAGACGGCGATTACATGACATAATAAACTATTTCAAAATTTAAAATATTTTGAAATCATTCAGTTAATTTGATTACCGGAGCAAGCTTGGTATTGAAGTGTAACTTGAAATAATTTAGGAATTTTCGTAATAAATACGTAATATGTGATCGTAATAAATACAAGTAACAAAGAAATAGCAAGAGATAATAACGAAAATAAAGATTCTGCATGTGCTGCACATTACTTTGATAGTCATTATTCTGATGCAATACTTAGAACCCTGCTGTGCATTAATTCTATTCGTCTCCTTTCTTCCTATATAAAGTAGTAGCAAATAACTACGAATTCACATTAATAAACGATGGTTAAATATAATTTATAAAAGAAAAGAAAGAGGGAAAAGACATTTTGTTTTTATAATTAATAAAATATGAAAAGTACCATCTATATTTTTCATTGTTAAAATTATAATAACTTCCAGAACTGATAAGTAAGAATCATAGGTTTTAAATAGAAATCAATTCCATTGCATTTACACATACACATCAGTATGGTAAAAATTTTATTCTTTTCTTGAAAAGCAATTTTTAAAATATTCTATAAAATACATAAGGTGTTTACAGTGGAGCAAACAAATGTTTGAGAGCTTTATACAAAATATTATGGAAATTCCAGTCATAAGCTGAATGTAGTCCAAGAGCTAAAAACAAATACCATTAGACGTCATAAATTAACAAATGATTGTAGGTTTTATTAAATATGTCATCCATTGAATCTCGTTACATATGAAAAAAAGTCATCGAGTTTCAACTTTTTCTTTGTTCATTAAATTAGAATTGGTAACGTCAATATTTACTTTATTAATTGTATGAAATAAATATCGCAGGTGATTATAAAATGAATTGCTAATGATTCCAAAATTTCATTCAAGATAAAAGGATGCAAATTTTGATGTAGTCTTTGTTCATTAAGAAAATTTTTAATGGATTTACTTTATAAAGATTTATTAAATAACCTTGACAATTTTACATTTAACATTCGATTATTTTTAGTTTTCTTTATATCATGCAGGCTGGATTATTATTAATAATTATTATCTAAAATAATTCAAAATTAACTTTTTCTCTGGCAAACTTGGAATGTTTAAAAATTTTGGTGTCTTTATTAATTATTTTCTATACCCAAAATGATATTTATGATTCTGTATGAAATATTATATAGAATCTTATATGATTACATAATTTTAAATCTTTTTTCTATTTAAATGATTAATTTTTATGGTTATATTTACATGATATTTTAATAATTTCAACAAATAATATTTTGAATTTTATCTTGAAAACTAAAAATTCAAATAAACACGTTTCACATTCTTAAGAAAATGAATGGTGTTATGCCAATAAACAAGTGCAATCTTTTTTGCAAATAATTAATGTAAATTATCAAGCTGTTATGTTAGAAAAATATATAATGTATTTATTCATAGTACAAAAGAATCCAAATATTTATTTGATGAAAGTGTATATCTTTCAATAAATGGATGCAGTAACAAATTTCATACTGAATTAGAATTACTAAAACAACGTGAAAACTTTATCCATGTTGTGCATTTTGCATAGAAGCATAACACAGGTATAAATAATAGCAAAAATGCGTTTTTTTGAAAACCGACAAATTTTCAAAGTCAAAATTCATCTAAATCTCAAAAGTTATTTTCAGTACTTTCTTAATGCATTACTTTCTATACATGAATAATTTAATAAAATAAATGTGTACATGAAATTATTTTAATAATTCTGAAAAATTACTATGCAACCTAGAAATCAAACGAGCTTACTTACTTACAAACGGAATAATTAGAAAATGCATTTAATCACCATTTAAAATTAAAGCATATTGCCTAATTATTTTATGTTGATTTCTTTAGGATAAGAGTTTATGGTTTATATCCACCTCATATTCTATTTATTAAATGGTTTTATCTTTAATTTTATGTGTGAGCCCTAACATAAATACAGAAAAATTAATGAAGTAATCATAAAGTTTTATTAATATGATCTAAATATGTTATGCCAGCGTTCTGGCATAGGGTTAGCACGTCTTCCCCTTAATCTGAGAGTCCGGGGTTCGAGTCCCAGTTCAGGCATGGTTGTTCCTCCTCGTACAAGTGAATGAGTGTTGCGTAAGTGAGTCGTACTGTTGGCCCTAATTGGTGCTATTGAAATAAGAGAAGTCCCTCCCCCGCCCGCATCAGCTTAAATAGCTATCTTCGTAACAGCGAGCTTTTCCAATAGCAAGTGCCATAAGAAACAACAACAAATATTTTATGAATTTTCTCTGAATTTTTTATTATTCATCAATATTACAATAAATATGATATTAATATGATAGTGCAAAACTAATCAACAGTTTATCATAAAGCATTTGGTTAGGAAACAAATCAATTAGCAGTAGAGTTATTTTCAATTTTCCATTAATATTACATGCTCAATTACTCATGAATATTGGAACTTACATGATATTGACCTGATGAAACAAAATTAATGAACCATTTAACACAAATATCTTTCAGCCGAAGCTTACATTGCAATGTTTATTAAATTATGACGGACGTTTTGGTTATTAAATACAAGGTTAATTCGTCTTTTTGCCTTGTGGATTATCTGTAGCGATCGTGACCGAAAGCAAATCGTTTTAGCACATACTCTACTTCGAAATAGATTGCGGTTAAACCAAAATGTTTTCGTAAAGACTTTTGATAAACTGAATAAAATCTTCTGCAATAGACATTGTAAAAATAGCGATTTCATATTCAGTTTTTAAATGTTCTTTTTTGTAATTTTGCATTTCAATAGCAATTATCTTTGTTCGGATATTTTATTTGATATTGGTAATTTTTTTATCATATGTCCAACCAAGTCCATAAATTAAAGACTGAGTTAAAATGGCATTAGAACAATTGAGTGATTAGTTCGATTTAATTAACAAATATGAACGATTTTTGTCTTTTTGCAGAACAATTTTTTGTTGGTTAATTTAAATTTTGGTATAATAGCAGACTCAAAAACTAAATAAAATGCTCCGTGGTATTTCTGATGGAAAATTTTGAAACATATAGTCTCAAAATATTACATAATGAAAATAAAATTCTTCATTAATAATAGACATCCCTTAAGGTAATGAGAAGCAAAAATTATTTTTACTAAAAATAAAGAGGTCAAAAAGGACGAAAAAATAGGTCGCTGAAAATAGATCGCCAAATATTAAAATTTATTTAAAATATGATTAAAATACCAATTTTCATAAAACATTTAGGTTGAAATTTTGTTGTTATCGCCATGTTTTAGATTTGAAAAGTATTTTTCTACTTTTTATTAGAAATGAAAGCTTGTATTCAAGGTTTTTTAATTATTATTAAATTGAAAAACTTCTATTATAAAAATATTTATTAATGTTTTGTATTAATTTTTATATAAAAATATATTAATTTCTTTATAAAATTCATATTTTATTCCATTTTTGATTTAGTTTTGAATTTTTAGCTGAATTTCAAAGCAAATTAAGTATATTTGATTTTATTTCTTGCTGGAATTTTACTTTATTAAATTCATTTTAGATATTTTCCTTTTATAAAACAAAAGCAAACTATAGGCAAATATTAAAATTTATTTTGTACACTTTAATCCCAAAAATGTTTCAAATTTATTTCTGAAGTATTCAGTTATATAGTATTTCGATAGAAATTATTAAACATCGCTATTACTTATTTGTGAAAAAATACGAAAACATGCGTTTTATATCTTGTTTTAAGCTATTATGAATTCTAAAAATTCATAATTGTTGGAACTAGTAATTCATAGTCAATTTTCATTCTAAATTTCAATGAGTCACAATAAAGAGAAGATGTGGTCTTTTTGTTGGTTAGGGCTTTTAAATATCTTTTGTGAGAGAAACTGACGGCTTTAATTAATGAGATTAAGATGCATTCATGAAAAATATATTTGCTATTGTGTGCGTTATTATATTTGTTATTACCCGTATTTCAAATATGGATTATATTTGTATTTTATCTTGAAAAAAAAAGGCTTCGGTCAGCGAAAACGGTAAAAACAAATTTTAAAAACAGTTCCTAAAATGTGTGATGGTCTACTAATTTTTAAGTTATGTTGGTTGATTTAAGTAATAAGACAGTAGAATACACCTCATGCTTTTAATAATAATAAGAAATATATTCATCTGCAAAGCATCATTACAAGATTATCAATGTGTCATATATTGTCGCAAAACCATATTAAGCGATAGGAAATTGTAACATAAAAAATGATGTGATTTCATGGTATATAAAGAATACATAATAATTAGTGCCTTTTGAAATCTTGTTTATCAATCTTACATCGAAATTTTGAACCATGGTCAGATGACGAGGACGACACCTGAACAGGCACCCCCCCTCTCCACACCACGCCACACCTGCGGGAGGGCATTTTTTCAAAAGAAAATCTCGAAGAATGTGGAACTTATAGAAATTCTTTAAGTCGACTAGAATTTTAATCGTTTTTAAAAATGTCTACATATGAGAAATTTTTAAGATTTTTTTTTATGTTCATGGTATTTATCCCTCTTAATTTCCTCTGGGTATTGTTTTCATTTCTTTGCCATCATATTTTTGAATGCAGAAATGATTTCAACCTTTCAGAACATTAATGAAAAATATATTTAAAAACTATCTTTAATTACCTTACTAACCTTATCTTTAATTGCCTTTTCTACCTTATGTAATCAGGACCTTATTTACACTTCTATTTAATATAATTAATAATTATAATGACTATAGAATTTTTTGTGATTGATATTTTCTCAAATTCTCTATTAGATGATTCCTCTCAGACAATATATAGATGGAATTATATTTAAGATATTAATTAATAAATAATTTTGGAAACTGATAAGATATTGTATTACAGATTTGCTGTGTCCTTTACCCACTTTCGGTCGCCAACCTCGAAGTTGTTCTATACTGTAAGCGATATTCATCAGTTCCAGATTGCACGTTTTTAAACTACACTGGCCAATTGTTTAATGCTGGAAGTTTAATATTTCCACGAGAGAATATACATTTTCCGATTCTTTTACTTCTGATTTAAAAATATAAATCTTTCCATGACAATATCATTTGCTTTTATTTCTAATATCCAAATTTTGAATCCTTTTTTCACATTTTACCGTCGATTTAGAAGCTACACGATCAGTTTTCTTTTCAAATTACTAAATCTTCGCTCTATCTTACTTCCCATTTTTTTTTTCATCTGACATCACTGGAAGCCTCATTACTATTTAAAAAAACACGTGCATTGATTAGGTATTCAGACGAATGATATCCGAGAGGGGAAAAAGATAAACAAACAGAAAAGTTATTCATTAGTGTTGCCACAAGCGGTGTTTCTAAAAGTAGCATTAACAAATAATTTTGCTTTAAGCTCATTTGCTGTAAATCTGGTGTTCATTAAAGTTTACTTTTCCTGTTTTAGCAAAAATTCACCAACAAGAATATAAATATTCACTACGACGTAATAATAATTTTTAATAAACATTTCTAACAATTCTATCAAAACAAACCTCAAATGTAATTTATCGGGTGACTCATTATCTACCATTCAGGAGACGAATTAAATTCTAAGTAAATATTGTATATTTTATATAATAGATCCTAGATCCAACGGCTATGCAAAAGTTCTGAAATCTAATAAGTCAGAAAGTTTGTAACAAACTTCCATCTTTTCAAACATAAACACATGTAATTAAATAAAAGGCGTGATGTCAAAAAACTAATGACGCACATACTTTTCTTCGCAACTGAGATCGTTTATGTCCATAATTCGCAAAACGGAGGAAAAAATTTTCATGTGAAATCTAACTACTTATTCAGCACATAACCGAATGTTTGTTTGCAAACAAGAAGATTAAAGGTTGTTCAGGTGTTTTAGGCAATTCGTTCTTAGCTAAAATAAACACACAATGCCTAAAGTGCTCATAATATGGATACTTTACAGCTTGTCTTTTCCCAAAAAGTGTTTTATTGCTCGTTCCTCGTATACAATAGTTAGATAATTCTTTTCTAAGAATCATGAAGGACTTTTTACTTTGCCTTTAAGAATCCAAAGAATAAATTTCAGTTATGAAAGGAAAGTAAAGTCTCTCCATATATCTTGGAGAACCGGTGAAGTTATAAATTTTGTAAAAAGATGATTTAACCACGCCACTTTTAAAAATCTAAGAATGTTTCTTTAATAAAGAAAATGTAAAATTTCTTCGCATAATTTCGCTTTTGAAGACTGGTTTTAATTACAATTTCTTTTAAAAGATGACCAAACCATGGGACTTTTCTAAGGATAAGTTTCAATAATAAAGGAAAAGTAAAATTTATCCACACATTTTCATTTTAGAGACTTTTTAATTGCATATTTTATTAAAAAGTCAGATAAGTATGTCATCTTTTAAAAAGGAAAGAATAAATTTCAATTACAAAGGAAAAGTAAAATATGTCTATATATTTTCATTTTAAAAATTAGTTTTACTTACTTACAATATTTATTAAAAAATTTTGATCAAATCCAGTCAGGCTTATTCACAAGCTCAAATAGGTTAAGTACTCTTAATTACAAACATTCTTCTTTACAATTAATAATTTTATTCCTTGTCTTATTGTGTTACTACATGTAATAACTAACTTAGTTATTGCTGAAAACAATCAAACACATACGACTGTTAATAAATATCACGGATCTTATCATCCGATATTATCCTCACATGACCAAGCTAAAACGATATACCAGTCTCCAAACTTTTACAAAACAGCGGGAAAATAACTATTTAAAAATTGGTTTAAAGAGAGCAAGATTAGTATAGATAACGATTCTTGTACGAAACTGGTTTAAACCGTGGTCTTAAGATCCCAAAGCACAGACTTTAACAGGACATTGCTGAACCCTAAATAACATGAGCACAAAAATATGTAACAATAGAAATTCTTATTTTACATAAAAATCTGTTAAATAGGTATATCAATAAATTTAATAACACGCTCCTGCCAAATTTTCTGCAATCACCTTGTAATACATTTCATACTTTTAGCTTAACCTCTCATCTCAAACATGATAAAAAAGTTAATTGATATTGGTGAAAAATCAAGAATATGTAATAGTTGACTGATATAAAAGTCTTTGAAAGTTTCCAAGTTTTATGAGATAAAAAATAATACTAAATGTCTACATATTAAATTGGAAATCACTTCACCATGAGTAATTCGTTAAAATATATACTTAATTCACAAAATTCAGCAACTCATTCATTTTTTTAATTAAATTATTACCTTTAATTTTTTTTCTCGTTTTTCATAATTTATGAAGTCTAGTACAAAGTTTTGGAATAATGTGAAAAGTTGTTGAAAGCTTTCAAAAGGAAATTTAAGAAAAAATATCTTTTAGATAAGCGATATTCTTAAAGGTTAAGTCTTAAGTCCTTTCAAGTTGTTCAAAGTTATAATAAATTAATGATTTTTTTCTTAAGTATGTCATAATATATCAAGTAAATTCCCACTGACGTTAGACGTTAAATGGTCTGAAAAGAATTAGCTTGTAAGTACAAAAAGATTTTCTTCCAATATCTGTACTGTTCTATAAATCTGTTTTAAAATCAAAAACAAAAAAATATTTTAAAAGTTTTATACTTTTTTGTATTTTTTTTACTTCGTCGTAAACGAAGTATAAAAGTAAAATTATCTTCATCAAAAAAATATTGAACTCGAGATTCTGACGGATCTCCACATTTCTGACTTCCGTGAGTCTGAAAAATAAATTTTTGGTATTAGGTCTATTTGTGGACATAATTCAAGAACGCTTTAAGTTAGATGAATGAAATTTAGTATCTAAGTTTGTAGATTTCAATGAAGTAATGAACGAAATCCATTCACAAGAAGTCTGTGTGGCTGTTGTCCTCCAATATGGTGTAGTATAGAATTAGAAAGAGGGTGCCGGCTCAGTAATCGCCTTTATTGCTTTTTACGTTAAAACCCGAGTCAGACCCAAAATATCCCTAGTGTTTCTCGTAAACGAGACGTTAATATAGTTGAACTGATGGTTGAATAGTCAATCTGTCGAGAACAAGTGAACTTGGTAATACTAAAATCCCCGAAGATTTATGTGCATAAAATTATGGCACTTCTAAGTACTTTTAGTTTCTAAAATACAGCCACTTCAAATTTCGAACTAAATTCGTTCAAACCGTTGATATATGTTTACAAATTTGTATACATGAAAACGCAATGATTTTAAATCATTAAAATTCGACATAACCAGTTGGTACATCTCGATGAATGGTTGTTTTGACATTGGGACTATTTAGAAAAGATCTTCACAATCTTATCAACTTGTGGACTGCCCTGCGGAATTCTCGGTATAAATTGTTTCCAGATTACATCAGGGATTCGTAAAGTCCATGCCATGCTGTATTGCAGCATTTCTGGGAGTCCTAAACAGTTTTAGAGTGGTTTATCTATTCCTTCAATATATATTGTTTATATTCAGTATTTTCATAAGTCATTAACTTTAATTAATCAATTATTTAAAATAATTAAACATTCATTTCATTATTTGTTTGAGCATGTTATTTTACCATCACTACTTGAAATGTATAATAGCAGGAATGGTAAATTATAGAAATAAAGAGATTAACATTAATTATTTTACATAACTAGAATCAAATCACTACAATGATTTCAGATTCGCATTGATTTTAATCTTGTAAAAATTATCATTTGAACTTTTCGATTAATCGCAAACTTTTCACTTGAAATTTGATTTTTAAAACTCATCGTGGAAAATAGGAGGTGAATTTATAAATCATTTAAAAATGCCTATTATTTGACAGCAATCTCAAAAATGGTGATCACAGAGCAAAGCTCAAACTTTGCTCAACTAATTAGTAATTCAATCCTTAAAACAAAAGTTTGCATATTCAGGGGTTAAAGAACATTTGAAAAAAGCTTCTGATCAGTTATCTTGATAACTATTTAGAATAGCTCGCTGAAGATTAAGATTTGATATCTCAGTCTTGTTCCCTTATTCCCATTCCAGCAAAAAGTGCTCCCTTGAAATTTGGCTAAATAGATGGAATCTTTCAGAAAGTGAATATCAAGCTCTTCTAGTGGTAATATTAAACATGCTTATCCGGAGTCAAAATTTAATCTGATCACCACAGGGGACCTATTTACACAGTCCCAATCTGTTATCATAATATTTCTGGGGAAACGAAACTGTTCCAGATGCCAAACTATTCTTTTTTACATCCCACAGTAGTATTAATTGAATATTTTCAAACTTAAAATATAATCTAATTATCACAGAACTTGGATTTTCTGTAACATATATCTGCAGGTTCGACCTATGTTCTAGCGATGATTTCATCTAGAGAAACAAAGGTGAGCCAGACTATTATAAAACTTTTTTCTTCGTGATGAAGGGGGTTGTCGTGGCCTAGTGGAAAGGTATTCGATGACAAAGAGTTTCAGGTTCGAAACCCGATTCCACAGAAGAACCGTCGTATAAGCGAGTCAGGAGCAAGTTAAATCCAACTAGGGGCAAACGTCCTCCCACTAGTATAGAATAAAAGCTTGAAGAGTAGATACTAGATCAGATTTTGTTCTCTACATCTGACCGCAGCTCAAAATTACGAGTTTTTTTCCCTAAACAGCAAAAGTATTGCTGTAACGGATGGTCATATAACTGAACTGAATCACAATAATAAATAATTTTGCTTTTACGATTCGTAGCATTGACCTAGTGGCAAAGCATTATTTGCAGCTAAAGATCATGGTCCAAATATTAAAAAGTAATTAAGCTTCTACAAGAACAAAGGCATGGTATAAGCATTTACAAAACATTACTTTAATTGCAATTGTTGGGCTATAAAGCCTTTATTATAGAATTTTTCAATACGAATTATATAAAATCTTTTTTTAATTGTATTTTTCCGACTTATTTCTTAAATATTCTCTATCTAAGAGGAATTTTTTAAACGCAAACGTTATCAACTCGATTTTTATTCAACGTTTATTAATGACTAGCCGCCTTTGGCGACCAGCTGGTTCGCCATGAGTAAAGCGTTCTAAAATTTCCAATTAAATCATATTTTTGAGCCAAAATTTAAGAAATAGTTTAATTTAAAAGAGTCAGTTATTAGTAGTTAAAGAGTCGGTAATTTTATTCGGAAAAACTTTTTGAGTTTAATGCTCTAATAATTTATCAATTATGCTTCCAAAATATTAAAAATGTTTTTTTCGGTGATATTGCCAAAATGTTAAATATGTTTTTTAATGAAAGCGAAAAAGGGAAAAATTATTGAATTAATGATACAGATATTGCAAACGATTTTAGAAATATGCCATTAAGTCGGGATTTAAATGCATATCCTGTCTAAATTCAATCAGGTTTACTGTAAATAAAGATAATTTATGGAATTAATGATATAAATATTGCAAACGATTTCTTAGAATCCTTTACCTTGCATTTATTTTTATAGAAGATATCACATTTTATATTTATGTTATTTTATCCAGTCACGTGCTGAAAGTTGTATTTCTTTAGATTTGATTTACGATGACAGTTGTTGTTTTTTCATTTGAACTTCCGGCATTGTTTTATTTTATTTTATCCAGTCACGTGCTAAAAAACATGGTTAAAATATTTCTTTAAAAATTCGTTAAAAATAGAAGCTTGAGTTATACATTAAAATACTGATACCATTAGAATGTTTTTATCTTTAAATTGATGTTAAAATCATGTTTGTCCGATAATAATTTCGGAAGTTATAGCGGAAAAACTTCGAAATTTTGCTTAAATTTTAATTAATTCAAATTCTAATTAAAAAATAAATCACATAGAATTATCACATTTAATGAATAATTTTCGAAAGTTCTCCTTCTTTTGAGACTTGAAAAACACTGACTATGAACTTGAGAAATTTAATATGTCCGACTTTATAATTCATTAATAAACAAGTATTTACTTATTGTCTTCTTGAAAGAAATCACATTTTTTACAAAAATTCTTTCACATAAAAATTATGGCATTTAATCCAGAAAACAAGCTGAAATATTAGTGACATTTATAAGCACTGATATCAAGAAAATTTTAAAAAATTTCAATTATCTATACTTATAATAAAGCTCAATGTGTGTGTGTGTGCGTGTGTGTGTTGGCGCTCTACAGGCCAGACCGTTGGACCTACAGCTACCAAATTTGGTACATATATACTCTGGAGGTCGGGAATGTGCACCTCGGAGCCCTTTTTTTGAATTAAGCCATTATGTCGGTAATGAGCTTAGAATAAATGTCAAATCAATACAATGCTTGCATTGAGTCCATCCCCACATCATATCAGTGATAATTTCCTTCCAGGGTTATAGATGGTATTAAAACCAGCGTCCTAGCACCTGTATAGAAAACATCTTCCACGAGATCTGAATGTCCTAGGTTCGAGTCCCAGCACGGGTATGGTTGTTTTTTCTCTCTTCTATCTGTCAGATGTGTGAATGTGTCCTCCAGTAAAAAGGGGTTGTGCAAGCAAATGAGTGATGGGTGAGTGGTAAATTCGTAATCTTGACCCTTGTTGGCTCTGATAAAAAAGAGATGCTCCTTTTCGGATTAAATCACTGTCTTTGTAACCGCGGGCTTGTCCAAGTGGCAAAGTGTCATAAGAAACAACACAATAAATGGTATTAGATGCTGTATAGCCGACGCGTAAAGTTTAGTGAAACCCTAATTTAAGATTCTTTTATTAGTAACCGTGCTGGACAAGGTCAACCAGAATGAGAGCCTCGAACCAATATGATGTTAAATTGTTACTAATGTATTGAGCAACACTCCCTCTTACACTAGAATAAACAGAACTTTTTTAATTTCAATTATTCATTTGTATTCTTCATGATATAATCCATTCTATGAATTGAATAAAAATACCAGGATTATTCTATTCTTTAGGTAACTGTAAAATCGAGCTACTTCCGCTGTGTCAAAATATAAGAGAAAACTGGAAAAGCAGGCCATTGCGATAGCATAATTATGTAGAGAGGTAAACTTCATAACTTGCATTACAAAGCAAGCCAAGCTCCTATCATCCACTGCTATCCAATATCATCTAAGCATAGATATTGAGGCAGATCAATCCAATTTCCTTACTATATCCATGGAGAAGGGCAGGCATGCCTACTTATGATATAATTGATGTAATCTGGTGGCATATCGGAGATAATATTTTGGGTAGGCCACAATTTCAGTTTCAGTTTCCCTGTCTTTAACGCTAGCCATTGCTAGATTCCATCAGATGAAATAATGGTATTTTAATATTGAATTAGTTTTTCCTTTGAAGAATACAACATGGCTATAATTAAAGTTCCGATTTGAAATAGCCATAAAAATAAAATTAATGGACCAAATTTTATCAAACTTAATAATATTTTAAAGAGTTCGTGGGAATTTCTATTCAGCCCAAAAAAGTTCAAAGCTCAACACCATGGGAGAAATGGTGCTGTATGCAATATTCTTAAACAAAATCGGGCAGGAATACAAATGTTTAAAACGTGTTTAACCATTTCTGAAACGATATACATAGGCTGCTCATTGTGACATCCACCATTTACTGAAAGTAAGTTAAATCGCGTTATTGCATTTTCAACAGGAACTTTTAGTATATCAGGAGGAATGTTACGCACATGTCAGGGTATAATTTCTTTCAGCTCTGCCAAATTGTTTAGTCCTTTTCACTCCGATGTCTACCGTCGGGCACCATTTAAGGAAGTGCCTCAATTATTTTCTTAAATTTTGATTGGTAAAATATATAAATTAATTTTCCGGAAAATTCAACTTAAAAAATTCATAAATATTAACATAATATTTCATACAGCAACATTTCACACCTAGAGATGTTTATAGGAAACATTTTTGGCAGAAAAGCAATTCTTACGGATTCCTTTAAATTATTATCAAATTTTATAACATTTGGTTATGTTATGATAATTTCAAAGTGGAACTTTAATTATAAGTAATCTGCATATATCTTCCTGTATTTTTCTTATCAATACATAACTATTATAAATTATTGTAAATATCTCTTCAATTCATCTTTTATTTTATTTTATTTTTATATTTTTTTGCCATTTGTCTTAAACCATGATTTATGCCTAAATCACAAAAATTGACTCTTCATTTTCATACGGTAAAAATTAAGATTCTTTTTTTGCTTTAAATTGTTGTTTATTCGCTTTAAAGCAAATGAATAACAATTATTTTATTTAATTGCTTATAACTGGTATCTGACTTCAATCAGGATTTACATGTAATTCAACTAAATCGATACTTCTCTCCTTTCATATGATAAGAATTTTTTTTTTAATTTCTGAAGTATCATCTGCATGAGCTTGTATATAAAACCAGAATATAGATTGCACCGGCTTTCCGGCCTAAGGGTAAAGAGTCTTCTCCATCATTTAGGAGTCCCGGTTCGAGACTCGGTACGGACATGGTTGTTCTTTACCCTGTGTTCTATCTGTGAAGTGTGTGAAACAGAACTCCCATAAAAAGGGGTTGTGCATGTAAATGTGACGCATGAGTAGCTAATACGTACTCTTGGCCATAGATGACGTTTTTGTAAATAAAGGCGCTCTTCCGTTTCAAAATCGCTGACTTAATCAGCGGGCATGTCTATGACGCCATAAAAAAACAATTATTCTTGTAAACTGATTGAAAATTTTCGCAATTTTAATACAATGAATGCAATTTGATACACAGAATTTCACCAATACACAGATTTTTTTCTTCTAATAAAATTTCATTAATACGTTTTGGATAGATTACGAAAAGGTGAACTAGAATTCGTCAATATGTTTTCTTCCTTTCTAATGTTCTCGGAGCTTTGTTTAGATTTCTTAAACTGAATATTTCACAAATTATTTTATTGATCAAC
This sequence comes from Argiope trifasciata, assembly GCA_026543055.1. Classification (NCBI taxonomy): domain Eukaryota; kingdom Metazoa; phylum Arthropoda; class Arachnida; order Araneae; family Araneidae; genus Argiope; species Argiope trifasciata. The sequence goes on from JAPMOQ010039254.1 coordinate 941,770, forward strand.
AACAGCATTGCATAAAAATGTGTCTTCGGTTTCAATAAATAATAAAATGCTTCCCAAAAAATATTTCAGTGAATAATACAATATTCATTAAATATTAATTCATTAGTCCATATTCCTGTTTATTTTATCTATAAAAAGGAAAACTGATCAGAAAAAAATATACATTATTGATTATATTTGACAATCACTTAAGCATATGTTTTTGAGGTGATTGGCCTCTATTTACCGTAACCATGGTTACTATTCTCGAACATAAACTCTACTTGGGAGTTTTATTATAGCGAACTGTCAAAATTTAACATCTAGTATTACAATTTACAAAAAAGAGATAAAATTGAAAACTTAAAATTTTGCAAAAACTTTTGCCTATTCTTTGAAAAATAAAAAATAATTATGAAATACCCATTATCTTATTAATCCTATTTTTTACCGTGTGATACTAAATACCCTCTTTCTTGAAGTACTTTACACAACAATCTAACTTTTTGGTCTGAAAAATTATCATTATTTATTTACCCTTATTCATTACAAGAAATTTCGCCCTATGCGCTATTTATTCATAACTCCCTTTTAAAAACTTTTTATTGAATCTTATACTTTTAAATCTATCTACGTCAGCAGCTAATAAACTTAACAAGATCTTAAAATAAAAATTAAATAACAGAACAAATTTCTTATACGATTTGACTACATTCTGAGAATTTTATGTACATTTTTTTAAAAACCATTAAAGCTTACTTTAAATAAAAGGAACTTTCTTAGGCCTAATAAAAAAAAGAACTAATTTCCTATGAACTAAGAAGCAATCAAAATATGTAACAAGGTATTTATAGGTTTGGGCGCATCATTTGTCAATTAAGAAAATAAATTATCTGAGAAATAATTTAAATGTACAGCAGTATTTTTTAAATATCATGGAAGGATTAATCAATATGCTGTGAATTGTAATAGCAATTTGCTCAAGTAGAAAACTTGCAGACATAACAAGAATGAAAATTGCGAAGTGTATTTAAATATTTATAATAATTTTCCCATTTTACAGGATTTTTAGTCCAGGTACATTTACAATCTATAACTAGTTTTTAGATTAGGTATTTTTGGTACATCTGTATAATCACAGATTGTTACGAATCGCAAATATATTTCTATACATTTTCTCGACGGTAGCAGCATAAACAGGATTTATAGATAGTATATATTAATGCTAAATCAAGGTTAATATCGCTGAAAGCCTAACCGTGTTCTGCGATTAATTGGTACTCAGATGAAATGCCCCAGTACTTTATGAAGCAGTTATGTGTAATTCTGATAGATAGTAAAGCTAAAAGATTTACATCACCTGCTCAGATTTCAATGATCATATATGATTGACGTTATTAGTTTACTGGTCAGTCAGGAGGCGTTAATTGTCGATTCATTTTTATATAAATCTAAATGAAAAACGAATGAATATTTTAGATATATCAACTCTCTTAACCCTTCTTTGCATAATGATGAAAATTTCCATCATAACTTTTAGGGAACAAAGAATTGACCCAAAACAGATATATTTTAAATTGCTTGTTTCTGGAAACTTTTTTCACAGTTATTGCATAATAAGGAACGTAACTGTCAAAAAAACAAATGTTTCAATCATTATAGCGGGTTTGCACTTGTCATTCCGCTATTTGTAGTGGTTGGAAGAAACGTGCGATTTCTTGAATAATTTTTTATAATTAATCTGGTATTTTTGCTTATAAAATAAGGATTAGAGAAATTATATAAAATTGGACTATAATGATTGCAGAAATTTATGAGAATGGAACGTTGGAGATTTTGTAAACAGTTAAAATGTAAATTTGCATGATGGATCTTTCTATCACACAGTTTTTAAATCATTTTATATTATGTATTTATATTAGGATAATTAAAAAAATCCTTTAATCTAGAGCATGAATTAAATCAAACTGATTTATTTCACAAAAAAAGAAGAAGAAGAAAGTCACTCAAAGAAGAGTTAATGATATATATGGATGATAATTACAATAACAATACCAGATAGAAAGTTTCTAATCTTTATTAATCTTCACTATTGTCTTGTTATTGAGAAGGATGTTTTATTTTACAAAATATTTAAACGAAAATTTAATATTAAAAGTGTTTTTGTTTTGTATTATTATTAGCCAACTTTGACAATTAATTCTCCATCAACATTTTTAATTAAATATTTTATAGTTTACTCTCAATCATTTCTTCAGGAAAATATTCATTTCAAGTATTTAAAGGCTTATGCCGATTTCCGAAATCTAAGAACAAGCCGTAGTCGGTGCCATATGCGAAAATAATGACCCCCACCGTCTTGTATATATATATTTTTTTATTTTTTATTAATACACGTACTTAACCCTAGATAGGATAAAAGTACAAGTACAAAGGTGTTTTATGAGTGATATAATGAGTATTGAAAATGCAGTGAAAGATGAAAATGAAGATGGGATAATGAAAAGAGACGAATTGACATTTAAAATACAAACTGCGATGTAAATTTAACTCTGTTTTTTCTCTCTCTCATTTAGTTCTGGTGTTTTCGGTAGTTTTTAATTAGCTTTCCTTTCTATTTTGTCCTAGCCAGCAACCATATAATGCTCATGACTTTTGAAATTTGTGATTAGAATTGGCACTCTAACATGCTTGATGCTTTGTACTGCGGGTTGTATAACACATAATTGAAGCTGTTCCAAAGAAGATTTTAAAAATTTGTTTATTGAGCTATGTATATGCCTTATTCTCAATCCTCTCACTTAAAATTTGAACTTTGATTTAGAATCAGCGTTTTGATAAAAAAAAAATTCAAATCATCTGTGCTTATTTCTAATACTAAATCTTCATAGCAATATAACAATATTTGTAGCTAAACGATAGTTCAATAGGTTTTATAAAACTATTCTTTAAATATAAATATACTTATCATGCGTGAAATATCCTTTATCTTCATTACCTCTATATATGACTCCTGGGAGGGCACCTCGTAATTGAGGATGAGATGCTTCCGGCATGGTGGTTGGATTTCGCCATCCCGGTGGGTACATAAATGGCGAAGGGATCTGCAACGTACTTCCTACGGGGTTGTTTGCACCGGGGCAGGTGATGGCCCTTAGACTCAACCACAATTCCAGCCAGTGTTGCTATAGCGGTGGTTCGGACATTCAGTAATTTTTCCATGTGTCTTCTTGCGGGTCGGAGAATCAGTAATATGACTTGCCTCTATCTATACACATGTATAGATAGATTTTCCAAATATCTACTGTATTATAAGAAAACATTGTTTTTGTAGATGCGTGACCGAAAAAAAAAATGAAAAAAAATTTGAAATTTTAAAAAAATTATTGCATATTATGTTTTGAGAAAAAGCGATAAGAGATACATCTGTCTGCACCACGACATAAGAGTAAAAGTATCCAAGAATTTTAAATTCAGTGATGTTACTATAAAATTCTAACAGGAATTTTTTTTTTACCACATGTTGATTTAGACAAGGGAATCATAGGTATCTTCGAAAAGTCTACGTAGATTTTAAGGATTTTCATCTCTTCATTCCTGGTGTGGTATCTGAGAAGTGAGCATTTTGTTAACCGCGTGTTAGCGATAATTCAATAAAAGGTTGGTATTCAATCAGGAAAAATGAGAACATTTTAGAGTATTATATTTTGAATTAGCTACTGAATTACGAATTTTAGTATTGCGAATATTAATACTGTATTATAGCTATGATTCATGGTAATAGTATCCTTGGTATTTTTTTATCTTCTACAAAATAAACGAAGTATTTATGATTTCTTTAACTGCTTTAAAGATATTTGACAATGTACGAATATGGACATTTCTGTAATCAAATTAATGATATCATCTCTAAAAATATTAATCATGAATTGTGATTATGATTATTTCAAACTGGGGCTAAAGCCTTTTTCTGATAGAATCATTCACTTTGAAATTTAACTACATTTATTTGATCCAATAAAATTGTAGTATTGTTTTATTAAATGCACCTTCTTAGGAAAAATAAAACCTCAATTTTTATTGCGTAGTAAAATAAGTAAATATTTTGAAATATAAAATACTTACTTATTTAGTAAAGTTTTTAAATTATAATTATTATTTCGTAAAGTTTTTGAATTATAATTATTATTTCGTAAAGTTTTTATTATAATTATTTTTTAGAAAAGTTTTTATTATTATAATTATTATTTAGTAAAGCTTTTATTATTTATATAATAATTAATTCTCCTAATTAAGTTTTTCTCACATAATAATCAAAACCATGCATTAACTATCAGAAATTTATTATGGCTTGCATACTAAAATAAAATTGTAATACTGATTAACCAAGTAAATATTTTTATTAATTCATCAAATTAATAACCTCTTATTTAATGCTTTAATTTTCTTTTCATAATAACTTAACTGGTCTTGTTTAATTCATTAGAAATTTTTCTGTATGTGGAAAGTATTCTATTCAGAAAATTTAAAAGCGAACTTTTATGTTTTTATGTTGCGTTTCTAGATTCACATCAAATTTCAGAGCATTACTCTAATGTGTAATAGCTAAGTTTTTATTAAACAGTAAAATCCATTGTTCTTTAATTAAGTTTTCTTGACATAATAATTAAGCCGAGTCTTTATTACGAGAAATTTAACACTATCACTTACATATTAAAATAAAATTATAATAATGCTTAACCAATTGGCTTATTCATTGATTCATTAAATCAATTAGCCATCAATTAACATTTTCATTTTCTTTGTATAATAAATAAACACAGTCTTGTTTAATTCATAAAAAAAAAATTATTATAAAACATTCTTCTTAGAAAATTAAATACGAGTGTTAATTTTGCTTCACCAGATTCGTATCAAATTTCAGGTCAATACTCTAATGAGAAAAAAAAAACAATAACAGCAATTTCCTTTAACGTGTAATTTGTGAGCAAAAATAAGTAAGGTTTAAGTGATTTGTACTTGCGCAATGATGTCAAGAACACGTGCCAAGGAGCAAGCTTATTTCAAAATCCAGCATCTGAAATGTATATTCAGAAAAGGTAAATATTACTTTTTTTTTTGGTAATTGCCTTATGATTCTGTAAGAAAGTTAGGAAACTAGCTGTTACAATTGTTTTTCAATTTTCGATTTCTTTGATGACACAATCTTTTGAAACGGTCTTCAAAAAGTTCTAAAAGAATTTTGGATCATTAAAAGATTTGGTGTATAAACTTCAATAAAATGATGCTAGCTTCTAAATTTCATGTAAAATTCAAAAAAAAAACCTGTTATTTTCAGAATAAGTGAAATGATTTTTTAAAATGAGTTGAAAATCTCATTATATATTTTTTGTCCTCAAATATTTCACTTAAAAATGACTTCAATTTTGAAAAAATTTTCAACCAATGAAAAGAGAAAATAAATTCTTTGTTCTTTATTTCTTTTTTCACGCAATTGGATATAAAATAACTTTACGTTTTATATTGCATGTCATGCCTCCTTTGGATTTCATTTAGCCAACTATTCCTTCCATTCTGTGCTTTTGTTGGATTTAATTTTCTACCTATCCCTTTCATTCCATGCCTTTGTTGGATTTAATTTATTCAAGTGTTCCTTCCATTCTATGGCTTTATTGGATTTAATTTATCCACTTATTTCGTCCAATCTATGCTTTTATTGGATTTAATTTATCCAACTATTCCTTTCATTCTATACCTTCCGAAGATTTTATTTTCACCAAATATGAACTCGTAAAACTCACAATCTACATCGAGACAAAAAAAAATCAAAGGTGGTTCCGAAAAATGGCTATTTTTTTTTAATTAAAAAAATACCTTATGGCACTTTTTTTCTGTTTTGTAATAAAAGTTTTTCTTGGATAACCGGTCAATTTTAATTTATAGAACCAAAGAACAAAATATTCGTTCTCTTCTAGTAAAGCCATATTTTAATAAATATAAAACTGTCGGAAGTCTTTAAGTTAAATTTATATAAAAATCATATCAACAAATCAGATGCATATGGATTTTTAATGTTTTTGACTTATTCTTTCTATCGCCTATTCTTGCAATATTGTAGATACTTTATAACGTAAATGCACTTTATGAATATCCTAAATAGCATTGGATTGAAAGTTAAATCACTACAATTATTATTAGCAGAAGTAAGTTTTTAAATAATTCTTATTATTACTATTACTAAATTATTATTAAATTATTTATTATATCCTTTAGAGGTTAATTTAATTATTCATAATTACAAATTGTATGTAAATTCGTTAATAATAAATTATATCATTAATAATTTCTTTTTTTTCACCCAATTGGATATAAAATTACTTTGCATTGAGTGTCTATATATTCCAATCTATGCCTCCATTGTATTTAATTTATCAAATTATTCCTTACATTTTATCCCTTCAAAAGATTTAATTTATCAAACTACAAACTGGTGAAAATCACAATCTACCTTCTCCCCTAAAGAAACAAAATGTCAAAAATCGGCACAAAAAAATAATTTTTTTAATTTAAATAGAATATTTTGCGACACTTTTTTTCATGCATTGGAACATAAGTCTTTCTTGGACAACCGCTGGATTTTAATTTATAGAACAAAAAAAATACATTATCTTTTAGTAAATTCATATTCCAATAAAGATAAAAATACAGGAAGTTTTTAAGCTAAATTAATAAAAAAAATAATAATAAACATATTAGATGCATTAAGATTTTCAGTCCTTTTTGTAGATTCTTTCTACCATCTCTTCTGACAGTATATCTACTTTATAACGTACATGAACTTTGTGAATATCCTATGATATTAAAACAATATTAGATTAAATTCTAATTACTAAAATTATTATTAGTAGTACTTCGTTGTAAATGATTGTTATTATTACTTTACTAAATTATTAATTATATTGTTAATCGAATATTATTATTATTAATAATAATAATTAATTCAGCTAATATTCGTCACATTATTTGTATAGTTAATTGGTTAATATAATTAATTATTGTTATTATTCGTATTGTAATTGGTTAATTGATTTAATAATAATTATAATTCTTATTTCTATTGATTAATTAAATTATTAATATAATTTTATAAGTTAGTTGATTGATTTACTAATATGTATTATTCGTATTGTATTGGTAAATTAAATTATCAATAATTTTAATTATATTAATTGATTAGTTAAATGATTAATAATTTAAATTATATTAATATAAAATGAATTAAAATTATTTTAATTGGGTGGTTAAATTATAAATAATTAAAATTGTATTAATTAGTTAATTAAATCATTAATAATCAAAATTGTATTATCGGTTAATTTAGTTGTTAATAATAATTAAATGTACTGTTAATCGAATAATTTAATTATTAAAAATTATTAATGAAGTTAATATTCTTAAATTATTATTTGTATTTTTAATTGGTTATTTTAATAAATAATAATTAGTATTAGTATTAGTATTAGTTTATTGATTTAATAATTATTATTATTCATATTATAATCAGTTAATTTAATTATTAATAATCATTAATTGTATTGTTAATATGTTATTTCAAATATTAATATTTATTAATTAAGATATTATTGTTATTATAATTAATTGTGTTATTATTACATAATATTGTTTATTAATTATCTTATAATTTTTTATCATTTATCTAACAGAGGCATTAAAACATGGACAATGCTAAACACTTCAAAAACATCAGTGATTCTTTAATATTATTAAAAACTTCAACTTACTCATTGCTTCTGAATTTCGGAAGTCGATGTCCTCATTCATTTTCAAATATATTTTTTTAAGTTTAAATTCGTCATATGACGTCAAAGTAACTTTTGTATAAAAGAACAAAAACAATCATTACTGAGAACAAAGAAATCGTTGTTTCAAATCAGATGCTTGGATTTTTTCGCGCCCATCGTATGGGGCCAGAGGTGCCAAATTCACTGGCACACTTTTCCGGTCATATATTTAGTTCTTTATTTCTCTCCAGAATTTTTTAGCCTTAAGTAAAGTCAGCCAAGATCTAGATATAAATGTGCACGCGCTCGGATGAACATGACAATCTATGTCGGGAAATATTAAAAGGGTGTGAAAAAGCGACGTGTTGCTCTGTCTGGGAGATTTTTTTACATCATTTGACTAGACGTCAACACCTATATCAGTAGTAAAATAAGGGGAAAGGCATTAGAAAACCAAATCTGCATATGTAGCTTTGCAATTAAGTTTTAGCTCAAGAGATTTTCGGATTGCCAAACAATTTTAAAAGTCGAGAATTCGTGGAAAAAGGAAAATAGGAGAAAGCCGTTTAGGTAGAAATGAAACAGATAGTCATTTTTAAGTATACGAAATATGCAAACTCCATTTTCAATCATATGACTCAACTTAATCAAGAATGGGTTTTACGCAACAAAGTTCCACTAAATAAATTTTTTTTTTAAAGAAAACTTAAAACACTACTTTTGAAAGTTATTGTATCGTATTAATATCTGTTTATCATTCTCTGTATGTGTAAAATTCAAAAATATTTAAAGCTAAGCTGATAAAATTCGGCGTGTAATCTTTACAGTAAATATGTAGATTTATTTCAAATTCTGAACAAAATCTATTTGCAGAAAATATGTTGATATGTCTGTCGGAGTACAAACGAACAAAAATAGTAGATAAATAATATCTGGTATACAGTTTTAGAATCTACAATTTAAACTGTGAACCAAATTTAACAAGTGATTGGTGGTTTGTTTTAATTCACATCCATGTAAACGGAATATTTAAAAAATACAAGATATACAATAGTTGAAATTCATTATGCTGTCTTGTATTAAAGTTGTAGCTCAATGTGAAATGTTTTGACAATTTATCGGCAAGTAGGTATCCAAAATGAATATTCAGTTCCCTTTACTACATTATGATTCATAAAACGTTCACGGGAAATAAAAATATAAGCACTGGTAGCTTCCATGGCCATGTCCAAGTCCCACATAGTTTATACCAGTGGTCAATACCGTTAATACAGATATTTAAAAATATTCGGAAAGATTTTGAACTAACCATTCCAGCTCCTTTTGCCACAAAGGCAAATGTTTTAAAAGCGTTGGCCAAGAAAAAAATCTGAGGCTCTCAGAAATATGATAAATTTTAGATATCAAACGAGAAATCTTCCAAATAATAAGTGACATTTCTTGTGTTCGAAATCTGTCTTACCATCAAGTTGTTTAGACTGAGATTTCAATATTTTTACACCACACAGAACAATTTAAGGATCAGTCGCAATTTCATAATGATCTGAGTAATCTCCCAGAACTTTCTTGCATACCACTTAAAAAACGTGTGTGTGTGTGTGTGTGTGTGTGTGTGTGTGTGTGTGTGTGTGTG